>CATKHJ010324524.1:0-13405 GCA_949750685.1 Vernicia montana
AGTGGTTCCTCAAGAAGCATTCTTCATTTGAGGATTTTCTTATTAAAGTAAAGTCATATTTGATATGAGTATACATGTGTATGTTAAAGTTGTTATAGTAGCTCCATGGGTGTTAAAAGAGTATTGTAATTGTATGTATATGTAACAAGAGTTATATGAAAAGAAGAATATGTACAAGCTAATTGATAAATATATGATACTATTGATGAGTATGTGATGAAAAGAATAAGTATGTATGTGCTCAGGTTCTGATCTTGGGATATGAGATAAAATGATATGATATGATATAAAATGTGATAATGTGATGAGATAATTATAGTACAGATGCATGATACTGTATTGGATTGTATAGCAAGTATGAGTTCTATGGATTTTCGGTGGCCTTATGCCTACCCATGCCCTAGGACCGTCGCGACTCAGAAGTTGGGTCGTGACAATTTGATATATATGTTTAGTTGATTTTGTATCATTTTATTGTTGTATGATGTTTTCTCAAATTTTCTTTTCTATATAATTATTTTTTTTATATTGTTTTTTTGAGTAGTGAGTTAGTCATATATATGAAATAAATTATAGATAAGGTCTATAATTTCTAGAAATAATTAAATAGAGAGAAATTACATTTTTAATTGTAGTATATACTCTTTATATACTCAAAATATATCAAGAGTATAACATTTGATGTTTTTATAATCATTTTTAATTCAATATTTTTTTTATAAATTTTGAAATAATAAATCAATCAACAACTTAGTTTTTTCAAATTTGACTAAAATATACTAAAGGTATACCAAATACTTAGTTTTTTCAAGTTTGACTAAAATATACTAAATGTATATTAAATATATTGAATGAATATCATTTTGAATTAGAATATCAATTTTAAAAATGAACACTAAAAGTTTAACAGATATATACTAAACATATACCCAACATATACTCAAAATAAATTACGAGTATACTATCATATACTCACAATATACTACGAGTACATCATTGTTGCTAAAAATCTGCAAGTGTATAGGTCGTGAACAAGTAATATAGTGATTGAGTAGAGTGTCGATCCCACGGAAAATGAGTTGACAATTACCAAAATTATGAATTACTTTATTATTTAGAAAATTGATTTAGTTGAGATAAAAAAGAAAATAAAAATAAATATTAAAAGATAAATTCAATGTATGAAAAAGACATAGGATTTAGATTTCATCAATTAATTACCTATGACTTCTCTATATTGTCTAAATTGATTTAATTTTCATTAGAATTAATGATTAGATTTCCCTAAATTATATGATGTTCTCTCTCAAGACACATCATAAGTATTTATATTAACCTAATATCTACTCTCGTGATCACAAGCAATTAATACAAACTTATTAAGTTTTATAGAAATACTTTAATTAATCACAAATGAGTGTTCTTATCTTTAAGTAACACATTTCCTAAGTATAATATCTCAATAAATTAATATTATGCTTCAACTCTCGCTACTTCACATAATATCTTTAAACATGCAAATAGTGATCAATTATTTACAAACATTAAATTATAAGATAAAAAATTAATTCCAATAATCAAAATCAAATCAATCAAATAAAAATAGTTATAGGCAAGTCAAAAGATTACATCTAAATTCTAGATAAAAAATTTAGCTATTCATAGTTAAGAAGAAAGAAACAATTAAATTAACAATCAATCTAATAGAAAACATAATAACAATTTATTATTGAATTGAAGAATAAAAGTTTAAAAAGAGTTCTTTTTGGGATACAATCTTTAGCTTACACAAATTTCAAAACTTCTCTTCTTGATTAAAATGAAAATATAAATAAATAAAACTAAAAAAATATAAATTTCTCTAAATATTTATTTATTTATTGAATGATGCTTTGAATGAGGAGTGATGATACCTATTTATAGGTAACTTCCATCTTTTTTTTTTTCCACAATTTTACATTATTGTCTGAATCATTATTATTATGATATCATTGTTTACATCATTAATATCATGACATCATTACTTACATCATTAATGTCTTGCATCATTGCCTGCATCATTATTATTATGACATCATTACTTGCATCATTAATATCGTGATATCATTACTTGTATCATTAATATCATTTTGATCTGCAAAATAAAATACTAAAAATATGTTATAATTTATTTATAAATTATTAGAATTATTTATTTTTCAAAATAAGTAATAATATTATTAAATTCACAAAAACTGAACCAAAATTTGAATTTAAATAGGTAAAATAATTTTAAGAAAATAGAGTTATTAATCATTTCGTTGAAGAGCATAAAAATATAAAAAATATTGTTGAAAAACGTATTTTTATAAAAAAAAATAAAAAAAAGGTCAAATAGTGTATTTTTATAAGAAAATTGATAAAGCGTATAAATATAATATTAAGTTTTTTTTTTATCATTTCTATAAAAATCCCTTATAATTTTCCCTAGCTTGCCCCTTTATATGGTATTTTGCATGGACCAAAAATGTAGGGGGAAGAAAACTTATGAAATCTGATTGATATTGCTTCCAGTAATAATTTTATTTTGCAATTTAAAAAAGGGTAATTATTTTTGATTGATTGCCCACCTGTTTTTATTTCGTCATTTTGTTAATATAAACAAAAAAATGTAGTATGGGCATGTATGTATATTATTTAATGTTATTTCCCAGCACAATGACGAAAATAATATAATATCCCGAATATTCATGTATGGACTTCTTATTAAGTATATAAATGAATTTCAAATGTATGTCATGTGTATGGATGATTGTAGATTAAATTCCTTATGAAATGGAAGTTAAATTGTAAAGTGGAGTTGCAGGGCATAAGTCGCGCCCGCGCTGATGATGTCGCAACCGCGACTCTCACTTCGCGTCCAAAGTTGCGACCGCAACTCAAACCGCGAACCTTTCTGCCAAAAACTGAAATCAAGATGAATAGTAACGTGAACAGTAGCATGTCGTGACCGCGATTTGGGTGTCGCGACCGCGATTTGCATCGGGGTCAGAATCGAAAAACAGCTTTATTTAAGGAAATTAACGCTCCAAACTTCATTTTTACGAGCCATCTAAGTTTCTAAAGCCATTTTCTCTCAAAAATCATCCACTCACTCACATTTAATGCCGATAAACTTCATTGATTGTTTCAACAAAAGGATCTAGAGTTGCATTTACTCATTCCATTATCTATTTCTTAAAGCATTTCTTGAAGAGGTGAGTTAGGATTTTGATTTTCTTTTGATTCTTCTTCTCCACTGTTATAATCTATACTTTGGGGAGGGTATATGCTTAGAAATTATAAGTCTAGCATGTGTATAGTAATTACAAGGGTATGAATTGATATATTCTTCATTATTTGTGTTTATGTGTTAATAGCTCATTCTAGAGGAAATCATGAGGATTATGAGGAATTGATGTGATTGTGAATTTTCTTTGGAGATTATAAAGATTCTTTTTTGCTAAAGTGAGTATTTAATATACTATTATACTTATACCTAAATTTTATGAAAAATCATAAAAGCTTATGTATACTTATGTTATTCAATCTCTTGTGAAAGCCAAATGATTATGAATTATTGTGAACCATACTTCTAAATGATTAAGCTATAGGTATGAAACCTACCTAATTTGTTATTCATTATGATATATGTATATGAACCTTATGATAGAAATCCCCTAAACTGATGTGGGACAAACATCAGACTTTGTGCACATTGTACCTACGGATAAGGTATAATATCCGAACCCTAACTAGGAAGGATATTGATCCTAGTCATGGAGTCTGATCCACTTCATGTAGCATGTCTGTAAGGGGTCCACTGCTTAGAGTATACTTGTAAGGAAGTCTTTACTCATTTGACACAAAGCATACCTGTAAGGAGGTTTTGCTTAATTATATTGAACATATTTGTAAGAAAGCCTCTGCTTGATTTCTAACTAATTATGTATCTATGGCCATCAAACCAAATTGATATCCATTCATTATGTGATTCCATATGTTTATGTATTATGAAACCTAACCTTGAATTATTCTTATGATATGATAACCCAAGTTGAAAGGTATGGTACTATATTATTTACTCACTGCTTTATCTCATTAGTGATTCCATTTTTTTTTTTCAGGAGATTAGAAGTTCATCGATTCGGTTCTTCAGACATTCTTCCTTCTAAAGAACCAAGTGGATTAATGTAATTTCTCCTTAATTATTTTGTATTGAAATACATTCTAGATGCTCCATGTAAGTGTAAGGGAGATATATTCTTTTGGTCTAAGTGACATTATTAGATAGTTAATTATATGTATTAACTATGTGATATAAGATGATATGAGTAAGATAATGTGTTGTTATGAGAATGCCTATGTATGTATGGATATGTATGTTCAGGTTGAGATCTTGGGTATAAATTATATGTTTAGCTGCAATGATGTCATATGTGGAAGTTATGTTATGAGTTATACGGGTGATCGGTGGCCTTATGTCTACCCATACCCTAACACTGTTGCACCGTCCAAAATGGGGTGTAACAAATAAATAAATAAAATTACACTCAAAATAATAATAATAATTTATTTAGACAGATAATCATTTAAAATAATTATTATTTGGATTTCAATTTTAAGTGTAAAATCATAAAATAAAAATATAGGCATATATATAAAACTACAAATATGTGATCATTTCAAATAACCATCCAAATAAATTTTTATTTTTTATATATAAATATGATCTACCGACTACAGTTGCAACTAATTAAATTGTTAAAATTAAATTGAAACTATTGATTTTGAAATTTTGACATATGATTCGAGTTTTTATTTTTGTGATTAGGCCTTATTTCTTTCATGTTATGCAAAATCCATTGTATTAGATTCATTACAGATATATTCCATATATCAAACTTCTTAATTTAGTCCTTCAATATTTATATTTCCTAAAATTTATATGAGCTCCAATGGGTCAGTTTCTTATATATATATATATATATATATATGGTAAATTTCACTTCGACTGGGACTCGGACTGGGACTCAAACTCGAGATTTAAAAGCTCTGAAAACAATTCTAATTTCATTAAATCAAAAGTTTATTGGAGATCAGTTTCTTATATTTAATTTCACACATGTATTTACTACCTTTTTTATTTTATTTTTCAAAATGTATGATACTTTTTAGAATTAAATGAATATATATATATAAGAAAGTGTTAAATATATATATATATATATATATATATATATATATATATAAACGACAGATATTAGTACTAACTGCATTTAGTTGACCATAGGAAGCCAATTAGGGTTTTTTTTTTTTTTTTTTTTCTTTTTTTAATCTTAAAATAGAACTTCTATAAGAAAAATGTGTATAAAATCTGCATGTGCCGTGTAAAGTAAAAGCTCTTAATAAGGTTAGATCTTAAAGTTCCACCAGAAATAGATTATAAACAAGTTATATTATATATAAATCCTGTCTACATGAGTCCCAATGCGTATTAGTTGATGAGGTACAATGAACTTTGGGCTAAAATTTTAATTTGTTTGAAATAACTATATTATATCTTACCATTTAATAAAATTTATTGGAATTTATCTCAAATACTTGAATTAAGATTTGTGAGTTGTGAACACTTGGATAGTTGGAAGTAACATTTTTAATTAAATTATAAAAATAAAATTTCAAACTTTTCATGTCATTTCAATAAAATATTTCAACGATGATAAAAATTTAACATCTTTATAGTGAAATCTTATATTCAAATCCTCGAAGGGTGGGGAGTTTATGATAGGGGGCAAGGAGAGGATTATTAATAAAATGTAAAAGCAAATAGAGGATTTATCAGAAGATAAAATAAATACAATAAAGCATGGATTATGAAAAAACATAGATTTTGGCAAGACTCTGAGAAGGGTACATTAACATTATTATTCACACAATTTACAGAAATTAACCTACTAATTAAGAAGATTGTCCAACTTCTCTTCCTCATCTTATGACCATCATCATCCTGATATCAATAACCTTAATTAAGCAACTCTCTAATTCCTTTCTCTTTTTGTTTTGTTTTGTTTTGTTTTGTTTTTCTTTCTCTTTTCTCCTATTCAATTACATATTATAACCTAATTCATAATCTTGAAATATCCCTTCTGCAGGCTGAAGAACATTAGTAGAATCATCCCAAGAATTTGAAGATGCTGATTTTGTTGTCTCAAAATCATTAGACCACCAAATCAAACCATCCTTAGAACCATTCATTTCTTTAAAACAATCAAATTCAGCAATATTCTGATCCTCCTGAGACACAAACCCAGATGTTTTATTACTCAGAAAATCCTCAATCTCAGCTTGGAATGTCGAATCTTCTTGAATTGCTGCTTCAGTTTGCTCTACAGCATCTGCCCTCGCTCCAATACTTGAGTCCATCACATTGTTACCATTGTGGAAGGCAATTCTACTATCTGAGTATGTTATACCATTTAAAGTATTCTCCAAACCATTATCCACCTTAGGATTGTCGACTTTCGAGTAATTCTGATCAAATACTGTGGCAGAACCTGAGATCTGTTGATGTGGACTTGGCAAGAATTGCTGCAAAAGAGTATTATTAGAACTTTCTGCCATAGATTGCAGAAGAATCTTTTCTTGCAAAGGATGCAACTTTGGCCACAGTGAAGGGTTGCTGTAGAAAGAAAATGGGTTTTGAAGGGTTTGAAGTTGCATATGCAGCTGTAGCCTTTCAAGAGCGGAGTTGCTTAAAGCCATGGATGATGAATTAGTACTTTCTTCTACCTTGTTCGAGTCTTGAGAACTCGTAGATGAGAGACGATTGATTTGAGCTTGTTTGCGTCTTCCAAGTAGTTTCTTCTTCAATCTTGTGTTCCAATAGTTCTTAATATCATTATCTGTTCTTCCTGGTAATTGAGCTGCAATTATAGACCACCTAAAAAGGTAGGTGGAAAAATAAAATTGATGAGCATCACATGCCTTTTCCAAGAAAGTGAAAACAAGTAGTAAGAAACACAAGAACTAAGATAAAAGAATTATGGACAAAGAAAAAGGACAAGAAGTTCTTGTTGAATTCTATAGAAGAGAGAGAACTAGTATTTCGGGTTTCGCCTCAATTGGTATACGTGCAGATAATTGCAGGTTGGGTTATGGGTTCGACGCCAAGACTCTATCTCTTAACATATAAAAGGAGAGAGAGTACAGTAAACTTTGATTCAGTAGTATTGGAGTTATATACACGCTCAAGAGATTGCGAGTACAAATTTCACTTCAAATCTAATTAATCAAAAAGAACAAAGAGAGAGAAGGGTACCTGCTGCCAATACTTATATAGAGGCTGCAGATGATGTTGTCTTCTTCTTCAGAGAATCCACCATGTTTGATGTTGGGTCTCAAGTAATTCAACCATCTAAGTCTGCAACTTTTTCCACATCTCTTAAGCCCTAAATATTTAAAATCAAACCCACGAAAGGGGTAAAACAAATAATTAATTTCATTCTTGAAAGAACAAATATATATATATATATAGAAAGAAATTAATTAAATTAATTAATTAATATACCAATTTTTTGAGGAAGTGCAATCCAATTGCCTCCAGTACCATATTGTTCAATATAAGCCTTAAGCTTAGCATCTTCTTCAGGTGACCATGGTCCTTTCTTGACATTAGCCTTATCACAACAAGGAGCCCTACCCATCTTTCTTGAGCGACAAACTAAGTCTTGGAAAGCTGTCTGAAGATTGTTGGGAAATTTGAAGAAGGATGACCTAAAATTTATAGGTAGAAATTGAGTAGGTGATGTGATGCTTATAAGGACAAAAAAGTCTTACACCTCACCTTCTCCTCCTCCTACAATTTCTCTAGGGTTTTTTTCCTGCTAAGTCTCTCTCTCTCTCTTCCTTTTTGGATTAGTTTGATAGTCCATATTTTAATTATATAAATGCAACAGGACAAAACTACAATGCAAAATTTTCTTCTTCTTTAGTATATTTTAAATTAGACTGCTTTTTCCAGGTAAGGGTTTATATAGTTTATTTCAACACAGTATAATAGAGGTAATTAAGAATTAGAAGAAACCTCCATTCTTTTAGTTTCTCTCCAATATCCTTGAAATGTTCCATTATTAATCTATATATATCTATCTTGTATTGCTTCTGTTAGACCACTGATTTTTTGTAATTAGAGCATTTGATATTATATACCAATTTGTTGCCACTATATCCGGTTTAATATTAATAACGTGATTGACTGTTACATAATCTAATAGTTAAAAAAAAAATCATAGTGAATGTTAAAATTTAAATATCACCTTTAATAATTCATCTTAATTAATACTAAAAAATTTAATTGACTTCTCCATGTTTATCTTGCCACAAACATTTATTATTGATTTTTTTTTTTTTTTAACTTTTACCTATATATATTAATTTCTTGGAATGATAACCTATACCTTGAGAGCTGCAATCAAATGGTATATTAAGAGCATGTTGGGGGAAGTGTAACAAGAAGATGAAGCATGCTCAAGGAATTTCTTGTGATTGGCTATATACTATATTTATACTAATATGCAACAAATATGAAGAAAATGAATTTTTTTTCTATTTAATTATATTTACAATTAATGTAAATAATTTTTTACAATTCCATTGAGAATATGGATTAATTAGTTATTATTAAATCACTTTGCATGTGAAGGTTCAAAAGAAAAGTTTTTTCAAGTTCATGTTGAATAAGGCAATTGTGCTTATAGCAACCTTCAAATTACTTAATTATGCTTCATTCCGAGTGTGAATTTGTTAATTAGGGATAGTGGCTTAATTACCACATAAGAGGAAAGAAAAGAGAGAATGTATGTGTATTTTCTCCAGCCAAAAAGAGTATTAGAACTTTAAATTGTTATAAAAAAAAATAAAAAATAAAAACTTAAAATTAATGTTATTAAAGATAAAAGAATAAAAAACATATATTGAACATTCAAATTGAACAAAATAGGAGAAGGCAATGCAGTCGCTGATGCTTTTTTCAATAAGACTCTTCATTTGGATACCGTACAGTGGTGATCTGCTCCTAATTTTTGTCATCATTTAGTTACACTGATGACAATGGAAATGTAAATTATAGATTTTGTTAGATTTTATTATTCTTTCAAGCCTCATTGAGCTATATATTCTGATACTCTTTTATTTTATTTTTAATAATATGTTGAGGGATGGTATTAATGCTAGTGTTAAGAGAATGTCAACCTAACTGAGATATACCTTTTGAACTTTCGCCATCAACAATTTCATTTTTAAAAAAATTGAACAAAATACGCATTATAGGTTCTCCTGCACTTCATAGAGAATGTATGCGTATTTATTCCCACCAAAAAGAGTATTAGAACTTCAAATTTTTATAAAAAAAAAAAATAACTTAAATAATGTTATTAAAGATAAAAGAATAAAGAACCTATAAATGAGCATTCAAATTGAACAAAATAGTCACCATAGGTTCTTCTCCTCCTTTTTTAACAAATCTTGTTTTTATGGCTAAAGATTAAAATTTCTAAAAATTTTTGCTCAAATTTTCAATTATGACCAAACCTTTTAATTTGTAGTCAATTTTTTTTTAACCAGAGATATTATTTATCTCACATAATTACAATGCAGACAAAAATTTTAACTATCAAATAATAACTATATCAAGTATTATAAATATAAATTCAAATCTAATATAGACAGGAATCGAAACTAAGACCTCCTAAATTTCATGTTAGAATTTCAACTTTGATCATAGCACAGTATTAAAACCTTATTGGCCAATTGTAGTCAAGCTTGAAATGACAAATGCTAAAGTTAAAATGACAAATGTTAAACACTTAAATTACTTGGCCCAATGGTAATACCCCTCACACCAAAGGGAGTGAAAGGGAGGGGGACTCAAATTCGAGCCCCAACCAACATTCAAAGGGTGTCTAACTCTTTGGATGCTAGAAACTTGGCCTGAGTCAGGCTTTAATTTGCATTGTTCCGTAGTGCCCTGTTTCTCCATCCCTTCTGACCACTAATTAATGTATACATTGCATTAAAAAAAAAAAAAAAAAAAACTTTTACTACAATAAATAATTCCTTTTAACAACAGAAAATACATATATTTTTTTTTAATCCTAAGAAAGGGGGACACCCTACAAGACACACTCAGTTTACATATAGCCTGTAACAATTCTTTTACTCCAAGCAACATCAATATAGTCAGCCCAATGAATGCTATCCAGCTCCCTTGGAGGAGTATGCACAATATTCATGCATCTGTCATGGTTGAGGTTCTCATTAGCCAGCCAGTTCGTTGCCTGATTCGTTTCTCTGTAAACATGGTGGAGCTGCACAATTCAATCCCTCTTAAAATACTTACAACAAATCTTTATAAGATTACCATGAATTATCCCAGCTCTCTTATGGTCTTTCAACCATTGAATAAGAAAAGAGTCAGATTCAAGAATTACTTTACAGTACCCATAATCCCAAACGAGTTTTAAGCCTTGCAAGGCAGCCCAAACTTCAGCTGCAATCACCTCACAATTGCCAATATTGAGAGTGAAACCTAATAACCATTTATCCATGCTGTCACGCAGCAGGCCACCTCCTCTAGCATTGCCCAATGATTCCTTTCTGCAAGCATCCGTGTTGAGAGTTACCCAACCTTCAGCTAGAGGATTCCAACTAATCAACACTGGATTCTTCGAATGAGTAGCATAAGGATTCACATCTTTATTACTGAAAGCATTGTCAATATCCTTGAGTTTCTGGATGATCCACATGTATTTAAAGTCCACCGGCTTATCTTCTTGCTAGAAAGTAACATTGTTCCGCCATCTCCATAGCCACCACATAATGGTAGCAAAGATAGAAGTCCAACTACTCTCAAGACCTGAAACAAAATTAGAAACAATGTTAGTATCAAACCATTCAATAAAATTTAAATGTGAAACACTTTGAACATCATTTCTTGAAAGGAACTTGTTCCATATGCTAGAAGCTCTCGGACAATTTCTAAAGATATGGTCCAAGCTCTCTTCTTCACTTGTATAACAGAGACAATAAGGATTGTCAGAAAAACCTCTCCTATGCCTCTCTTTATTACTCATAATTTTACTATTTCTAACCAGCCATAAGAAAGATTTAAATCTCTTAGGGGCCTCAATTTTTCAAACTTTCTTCCAAATAGGATTAGAATTCAATTAGTTCTCATCCGAAATCAAAGAGTAAGTTGATTTGATAGAGAAAATTCCACTCGAAAATTTGCTCCAGCAAAGAGAATCAGTTTCAGTGCTATCATTACTAAGAACAACAGCCGCCAGCTTATCCTCCAGATGAATGGGCAATTTATCTTAAAGAATCTCCCAATTCTAACCTGTTCCATCAATCCAATAGTCCCTCACCATTTTATGCAACTCAACAATGTCCAAATCAACATTGGAAAGCTCCCATAATGGTCGTTCATCCAGCCAAATATCAAGCCAAAAAGAGATACTCTTACCATTACCAATAATAATACAGTACCCCTTAGAAATGATACATGCTGCCTTTGAAATACCTTGCCATAAATTTGATGCTCCATTAATGGGATTAAAATCAAAAATTGTGAGCTTCTTTTTAACATACTTACTCGTGACCACTTGAGCCCAAAGACTATCAAGCTCATTTAAGAGCCTCCAACCAATTTTAACAAGAAACGCCAAATTCATATGGTGTAAATTTCTAATGCCTAGCCCTCCCTGCTCTTTAGGTTTAGAAACTGTTTCCCAATTAATAAGATGAACCCCTTTCCCATCATTATTACCTCCCCAAATAAATTTTATGATATCTTTCTCAATTTTCTCACAAACTCCAATTGGAAGAAGAGCTACCTGCATTGAATACAAAGGGATGGAAGCAAGAACAGATTTGGCAAGAACCGTTCGACCAGCAAAAGAAAGGAACTTCATTTTCCAGCTTTCTAACCTATTAGAAACCCTATCCATAATGCTCTTGTATAAAGAGCAAGTAACTCTACCATGGATAGAAGGAGCTCCAAGATAGGTACCAAGATTATCTGTAAGAGCAATACCTGCAATTCTAGATATTTCTTGAGCAAGACTATTAGAAACATTCTTGGAACAAAAAATACTAGATTTATTAAAATTAACCTTTTGACCAGACATTTTACAGAAAATATTAAGATATTTGGATATCACCTGGATATGTTCAATAGAAGTTTCAGCAAAAAGAACCATGTCGTCCGCAAAATAAAGATGGGAAAGGGCAAGACCATTCCTAGCAAGCTTGATAGGCTTCCACAACTCACCAAGAACCGCTTGGTGATAACTCTAGTTTCTTAAAATTATTTTACTTGTTTAAACTCAAATTTTGGTTCAGTTCTTTAGAATTTATTAATTTTATTATTTATTTTTAGAAATAAATAATTCTAACAATTTATAAATAAATTATAACATGTTTTTAATATTTTATTTTATTTTGCAGAATAAAGAGAATTTCGATATGCTATACAAAGGAGGTGAAAATTGTCAACAAATATGGGTACCTAAATTAGGTTGCCTAATATAGGCAAATTGTCAAATGTGGGTGCCTAAATTTGGTTGCCTAAATTTTATTGACTAACCTAAGCCACTGATGCAGACAATGATGCAAGATGATGAAAAAAAAAAAGATGAAAATTTCCTATAAATAGGCATTAGCACCCCTCCTTCAATGATCATTCAATCAAAGAAACAAATATTTAGAGAGATTTATATTTTCTTAATTTCATTTCTTTTTATTTTCATTTTAATCAAGAAGAGAAGTTTTGGAGCTCGTATATATCAAAGATTATATCTCAAAAAGGATTCTTTCTAAACTTTTATTATTCAATTCAATAATAAGTTGTTATTATGTTTTCTATTAGATTGATTGTTAATTTAATTGTTTCTTTCTTCTTAACTATGAGTAGCTAAATTTCTTCTCCAGGATTTAGATGTAATCTTTTGATTTGCCTATGACTATCTTTGTTTGATTGATTTGATTTAATTATTGGAATTAATCTTTTATCTTATAACTTAATGCTTGTGAATAATTGATAACTATTTGCATGTTTAAAAATATTATGTGAAGTACCGAGAGTGGAAGCATAATATTAGTTTGTTGAAACCAAGGTTCCATATGTGATTTTGATGATATAAAATATTATTACTACTAACAAGTTTGTTTAGTGTTATTGTTGTTAATAGGTAATCTTTAATTGATATTAATGCAATTAAGTGAAGAAATTGAATCAATAAGATGAAAAGAAGCCTTGAGTAAATAAAGACCATGAAGTCAATTTGAAGATCAAGATGAACTCATAAAGCAGTAAAGATGAAAAGTC
>CATKHJ010324559.1:0-10963 GCA_949750685.1 Vernicia montana
CAGCAAAACTGCTTAAATTTTTTGTCTTCAGAATAGAGGGGATATCTCCCCAAGCATTCTCCAAATCGGTCTTGATGCTCTGGTAAGAGTTCTCATCTTTCTTTGGAGCCATTACAGTATGATGAAGAAAGACAATAAGAAGAAGTGAAAACAGAGGAAAACTGAAAGGGCAAGAAGAAGAAAAAAGAGTTATGGAGAAATATAAGAATGCAAGAAGTGTTCAGAAAATGAAGAAGAAGGGGTTTTTAAAAGAAACAAAACCCTAGAAAAATGCGCTGAATTAATCATTTCAAAAATAAAATAGGCGGCAGAGATAAAAGCACAACCTTGGGACTTCAAGGCTAGGATTGTGCCACGTGTCTAAAAAAGTGCTTTGGCATTAAATGACTGAATCCTGGGCAGGCGCGAAAAGATATGTCGAAGACTCTCGAAATTCTAAGAGCGAAAGTCAAGACCTCAAAACCGAGGTAAACAATGTGCTAAGGCAAAAAAAATCAGATCGTTCAGATATTAAAAAGAAACCGAACTGTTTCTATCGAAGTACACCAAAAATTATTGACTTCGCTGAAATAGGAGGGCCATTGATAAGGGACAAAATATACCGACCCGGGTTATGAAGTTAGGCCCAGCCCAATCCAATATACTTAAAAGTCTAAAATCAGGCCACCATGGAACGAAGTTCGTTTTCATGTAGGAAGCTGAAATCATGCTAAATGCCATTCCAAATCTGAACCAGTCAAGGAAAACGACATTCAATTCATGTAAGGACTTATACTCTATAAAAACCTCAACAAATCAAATCTCTAAGGTACATTCATATATATACAAACAAGTGCAAATACTTTTATCCTTAATCTTCTTAATTGAATCAATCATCTAACTTTATCGTCGGAGTGACATTGCTAGGCACCCCGCCTAGTCCACTTGACTCTTGTTTTTTCTTACAGGTCGCACCAACTTGCAATCAAGTTCAAGTAAGGTGAAACTATTCCACTTCGGTTGGAAATAGCTTCATCAGTTTCAATATAACTCATGAATCAATATGAATTACTTATAACACCTTAAAACACATTCTTGGTAGCACATACAATGAAAGAAGGCATTATAAGCTTTTAAGGTTCAAATACAAATATGATATTATATTTTCTACTTACCTCAACTTGCTGACTCCTTCCAATTAAGTTCATATCACTATTACCTGTTGTGTCGTAATTTTATTATATTTTAATTATATTTTTAATGTTAATTTAATATTTATTTAATATTTAATTGTGGCATTTTTAATATGTTTGTTAATCTTTTTCAGCTTAATAAATAAAATAAAGAAATGAAAGAATTTGAAGCAAAAGTGGACCATAGAATGAAGGAATAGCCCATAAGTATAAAATTATAATAAAAATAGTGAGACCTATTTCTTTATAAAATAAATAATAAAAAAAACTTTTGAACAAAAGAATAAAAGTTTAAAAAAAAATAATAATAAGTAACACGTTTTTGTTGAAAAAGAGAAGGAAAGTTTGCTGAATTGATTGCATCAATTATGCAATCAATTCAGCAAACGATTGCGGGCAAGAAAATTTTCAAAAAAAATAATAATAATAATTTAATAGTGGAATCCACCGTTTTATATAATTAAAAAAAATAATAAATAAAAGTCAAATCCCCCGCAATTGAAGCTGCCTTCAATTACGGAAGATTAACTCATAAGCTTAAAAATATATATATATATAATAATAATAATATAATAAAATATAATAGATATATATAATAATATATATATATATATTTGTATATATATGAAAAGGAATGGACGTGACAGAGAAGTTTTAGTTTTAGTTTTTTTTTAGTTTAAGTTTTTTTTGGACAGCAGAAGGTTTCTCGTAGGAGCTTTCTTCGCAGGAGGAGAATTTTTGCATAGTACTTCGTAATAGGTTTTTCTCCTATTTCATTCCACTCTCAAATTCAAACACCTTTTCATTTAAATCTTTATTTTCATCAGTCAATCCTTCAACAAAGATTGTATTCAAAAAAGAATTCTTTCTAAACTTTTACTATTTAATTATATAATAAGTTGTTATTATGTTTTCTATTATATTGATTGTTAATTTAATTGTTTCTTCATTCTTAATTATGAGTAGTTAAATTTATCTTTCTAGGATTTAGATGTAAACTTTTGATTTGCCTATGATTATTTATATTTAATTGATTGGGTTTGATCGTTGAAATTAATCTTCTATCTTAGGATTTAATGCTTGAAATTAATTGGCCATTAATTGCATGAATTAAGATATTATGTGAAGTAGCGAGAGTGAAAATACAATATTAGTTCATTAAGATAATTGACCTAGGGTATGTGTTGCTTAGAGATAAGAACACTCCTTTGTGATTAATTAAAAGATTTTCATAAAACATAATGGGTTTGTGTTAACTGCTTGTGATCACAAGAGTAGACATAACGTTAATATAAATACTTGTGTTGTGTCTTGAGAGAGAACATCATATAATTTAGGAAAATCTAATCATTAATTTCAAAAAGAATAATCCAATTTAAATAATATAAAGATATCATAGGTAATCAATTGATGAAATCTAAATCCTATTTCTTTTTCATATATTGAATTTATCTCTTAATACTTGTTTTTATTTTATTTTTAAATCTCAACTAAATTGATATTCTAAATAATAAAGTAATTATAATTTTAGCACTTGACAATACATTCCTTGTGGAATCGACACTCTACTTACACACTATTACTTGCCCACGATCTGTACACTTGCAAATTTAGTACAACAAGTTTTACCATGCATGAAACTCACTATTTCCTTGGTTCACTTGCCTACACATGAATTTCCAAATCACATATTAACTATACTTCATACAACTTTAATCACATAGCTTGTTTTCTTTAATTTTAACCATAATTTCTCAATTCATACTCTTAACTAACAATTATCTCTTAACCATCACAAATAATCTTGATTCTAGAGTTTAGTCATATTAGGATCTTTATGATTCTAGTTCATCTCTTTCATTCAATACCATATATATCATCTATTAAACTCATAACTTAATATTAAACCCTAATCAAACCCAATCCAAATGGAAAATCAAATATTAGAAGGCTTATCTTAAATATCTCTCTTGAATCTTCAACCAAAGCTCTTCCAAATCAAGAATGGTTGAAGGGTTTACACTTAGATCCTTATAATCTCTTGTAATCTTGATGGAAGATGAAGTCTCTAGGCTTGGGAGACAAATAGAGAGGATATAGGGTTTGTAGAACAAACTAAAAATGAGAAAATGATTTGTTTGGATCGAGCTGATCCATTTATAGGCCCAGACGAGTAATGGGCATTACTCATCTGGGTTCTCACTTTTGTCCTGACACGAGCCACTGGCATTACTATTGAGTAACTGGTGTGACTGGACACTGTTCACGCTACTGCTCATAGCCTCCTTCACGGGCATTACTCACTGGCAACGGGCATGACTTTCATCCAGTAGCTATTGCTTGAAATCCAATTTCTTATTAACTATCGCTACTCATCCTTCACTATCGTGAGTCTCAAGTAACGGGTATTACATATTATTTACTGGCGTTACTCCACTGATATCAACAACTTTAGGGAAATAAAAGTCTTAAGTCCAAAACTCAATATATAACCCATGTAAACACATAACATGTAACTCGTAACTCGTATATACACATGATGTCCAACTCATAACTCATCCACATGATCAATAGAAAGTCTATATAAACTTAGGGCACACGGAATCCTTGCATTTTAAATTCAATCCATCATAACACATGAAACTCACTTGACTTTGAATACGAAAAATTCATACACAATCTCATAAC
Source organism: Vernicia montana (assembly GCA_949750685.1). Classification (NCBI taxonomy): domain Eukaryota; kingdom Viridiplantae; phylum Streptophyta; class Magnoliopsida; order Malpighiales; family Euphorbiaceae; genus Vernicia; species Vernicia montana. The sequence goes on from CATKHJ010324559.1 coordinate 3,861, forward strand.
ATGATATTTAACATGCATTACTCATCTATACTCTCTGTATAAAGACTGACTGACATGAAATTGAAGTATTATAATAATATTCACTTGCTACAAAACTATGACTCTAGCAAATTTAACTTTATTTGACTAAATCGAAACATTACATTTTCTCATATCAACCCTTAATAAGTCTCCATTTTAAACGAGTCAATAAGTCAAAGAAGTAAAACGTACAGGTCAATTAAGAAGAAAGTGAAGAAGAATAATGTAACAGACACCATAGCTGGCAAATTAGGACTATTGAATATAATGATGTGTTTGGACTCTTGAAAAGAATTTTGCACTAAAATCATATGGGACCAAATGATTTCAGCAAACGCCAATAATGCCTAATCTAAATGGCTAGATCTGAGATTTTGGAACTAAAAGGTCTCGGATTTAATCTCCGCACATAGCGAAGCATTATTTGAATTTAATTATGTCTAATTTAAATTGTTAAAATTTGTCTATCATTGTATTGATATTTGTATTTAATATCTGACTTGTATATAATATCTTTTATCAAACGGTTACTTAATTGTTTTTAAATTTCGTCCTAAGATGTGATTTTAATGTCAAAATTTTATTTTTTTTTCCCTAACCAATTGGGACCCATTATTATTATTATTAATAAGAGGAATAATTTCAAAACCATATTATTTTGGAAATGAAATTTTTTTCCACTATATTATAAATATAAGTCCCTAACTAGCTAGAGGTAGCAAATGGGTTGGGTCAGACGAATTTGGGTTAGATCACTTGGAGTTAATGTTGTTAATTTTGACGCAGCGTAAGTAAAAAGGTAAAGCTAGTTTAGGGTTTAAAGTTTTCTGAATATTATTTGATGCCCTAAAAAAAGCAAAGCAATGGTTTAAATAGGGTCCTCGAAATCCTAAAGATAAAAACTGCAAAAAATGGCAGATTCATAAAAATACACAATTAAAATAGGGTTTAATTTAAGGAAAACGCTACAAACAGCGACTAAATACGAGTTTCCTACCAAAAGTTACAAGCAAATTGAAAAGTTATCACAAATAAAAAATCGGCTCATTTAGGGGCCCAAATGAAGAAATTTGACTGGAAAACGACGTCGGTCATTGCCAAACGCGATGAGTCGGATCCGTTGGATCATTTCCCTTCGGATCAAGTATCTGCATGGCCCAAAATCTCAGCTGCTCCGGGCCACTATTTATTTTGCTTGGCATGTTGCCTGTCCAGACGGCTCATAAATCTTTTTGCAAAGACCTCCACATCAAATTTTGAGTTCAAGTTATTTTGGATGTTGTCTTTTTTCGAGTAAATTTAGATCGAGTCATTTGGATTACGTGCAGATCGAATAATATTTCGAATTAACCCAAAAGAGAATTTTCGAGTCAAATTCGAGTTAATTTACAGATTTTTTTTTCTTAAATTTTTTTAAAAAATTAAAAATTTCACATTTAATTTCAAAAAAATAAAGATAAGATTAATAATATATATGTAATTATAAATATGTAACTTTTCCATATAAATTCATATCATGTATCGAGACTTGTCAGGTAAAAAAAAAAACATTTATTAAGCTTAGACCACCCAACTTTGAATTTAAACACTGAGAGAAATTCTTAGATAGATTTAGTCTATTATTTTTTTTTATAAATTAATTCAATAAAAATAAGACAAATAAATTAATGATGTAATATGAAATTATTAATGTGACATTATTAATTAATATATTTTATTTTTATTGGGTTAATTTATGGATGAGCTGATAAACTAAGGTAGTGTTTGGTAAAACTGAAAATTAAGTGCTGAAAATTTAAGTGCTGAATTTTAACTACTGAATAATATAAGTGATATAGTTTTTAAAATGTAAATTATTTAAAAATTTAAAAATTTATTGTATTTAGTAAAAATTTTAAGTTAAATATTTTAACTTACCATTTTAAGTGGTTTTTAACTTAATTGAAAATTTTAAGTTGAAATTATTTTATATTATCAAATCATTTTAAAATTAATAAAAGTGCTGAAAATATTAAATTAAGTAATAAGTTGGGCTATCAAACACTCCCTAAGTCTACATAATAATTTCTTAAAAACCGATGCTCGACCTACAATAATTTTGTCCTTCGAACTTGTAAAATGGTTAATAAATAATTTAAGAAAATAAAATAATGAATAAGTTAAGTTGATTTAATGGTTAAAAGTTCATAAAATGAGTATTAGGCCATTTGTAAAAGTAATAAATTTGTTATATATATAAATATATATGCATAACAATTCTTTATAATTTTAGGTCAACTCCATCCATTACTTAAATAGTTAGTAATAATTCTTACACGTGGATTTATTTTAAAAAAAAAATAAGGATTTGATGTTAACACAGTAAATAATTAGTAATTAGTCTAACTACTTATTAATTATTACCAGTTAATTAGTTATCACTTATCATTTGTAATTAGTTATTACTTGTTAATTAGTTAATATTTAGTACTTGTTATATATTTTTAAATTCATAGATTAAACGTGACTGATGTACTTTTAAATTCAATAAATGATGTTATAATTTCCATAGAAACATTGTTAAACTTTGAGGTTCCAATCCAATGATTTTGATGATAATAAATAATTGATGATACTATTAATTATCTTTCAAATGTTTGTCTTAAATTATAGGTCTCTAAATTATAAAAATTATTTAATTCAAGTGCTTTAAGATTCAATGAATCATATGCAAGTTTGACACTTTATAATGGAACTTGGAGTGGAGAATTAAAGATAAAATAGTGGACCTCCCAAGTTCAAGAGCTTTAAATTCTTAAAATTTATTTAGGTTCATAAATCATTTCAACCAAAAAATCTTTTGGAAAATTAGTCTTTTTGTGTTTTCGAAGATCTGCCCAGGAAGCTGCCTCCTAGAAAGCTGAAATTTAAATTTTCTAGCATGAAATTCTTTTTTCTGGGTTTTTAGTTTTCGACTTTTCGAAAATAGTTTTCGGCTGAACCAAAAGTGTTAGGTCTACTACTGTGTAAATTTTGCCTCTTTTGAGCTGCCGAATTACTCTGAAAAAATGAACACAATGACTAATTTTGGTTGTTGAACGACAATTAATGCATTAAAAGCACCCAAACAATCATTTAATCATTGGAAAGTATATATTTGAGCTATGGTCAACATATATGATGTAAGAACAACTTTGATTGAACTAAATATTGAGTTTATTGCTTGCCCACCTACTTACTTTATCTAAAAATTATTAATTTGAACTAATTAATTGTAAATCTCATTGTAGTTAAAGAGTATTTGAATTGTAATTTGTTGTTAAAGAGGTAGTTAATTTGTAAAATGTGAATTTGACCACACCTTAGCGGCTGGCACTTTGACTTGAGACTTATTATTTGTGAGAAAATTTGAGTATTGGTATAATTTAAATTGACTTTGTACGTGCAAATGTAATGCCCCGACTCTTTACTAGTCTCATGTACTTAAAAATGTCATGAGTTATATGTTATATGATATATGTATGTGTTCTAGGTGATATATGTGTTATATATGATGCGTATGTGATCAAGTTCATATAGATATATAGAACAAAATTTGGTTGTGTGCATATGTTAGATAAGTTATCTATAGGACAGTTAACTTTTAAGTGACATGATGGAGTGAGTATGTGTGATTAATTCTAAGATTTCTTTCTCTATGAGTTGTATGATGATAGGGAGCCTTGATTTGTAATGGTTTTAAGTGAATAAGTAAGTAGAAAAGGGATTATAAGGTGTATGTTTTGATTAAGTGTTGATTTGAGAAGATTAAAGTGAATTTGGAAAGTTGGAATAGAGAAAACAAAGTTCACCCCCATTACTTATAAGTAACGATCGTGAATGAGCCATAAAAATTCGATTAATGGATTTTGGATGAGATTCACGACCGTGAATCTCATTGTAAAGGCCGTGACATTAAATCAGACTTGAATAAGAACGGATAAGAGAGCATTTAATGCTCCAACTACATCTATTTGATCCTTATCTCTTAACCATTGAAATAAATGGTCTTTTTCACTTCTTTCCTTCATTCTTATTCATCTTTTCTTTCCTTCCATCAATTCTAAACACATTTAGAGATAATCTTTCAAGATTCTTCAAGAAAGTAAAGATTTGGGCTTTTTGATTCAAGTATTGTTCATCTTGTGTGTTAATCCAACTAATAAGGTGAAAATTTCCAAAGCCTTCTCATTTGATTTTTGAGTTGAATTTGAGTAGAGATTGAGTTATAATTTGAGTTTTGAGTTAAGATTAAGTAAGTAGATGTGAGTATAGGTGATTTAATGGCTTATTTAGGTTTTTCAATGTATGATTATTGATGAGATGATAACTAGAAGAGAATTAGAATGATATTTGAAGTTGAGCTATAATTTATCTATTTGATAAAGTTGTTGTAATTATAAGTCAAGATTGAGTGTTAAATGAGTTCATTGATGTGTAATATTTTGATTATAGAAGTTAGAGAAGATCAAGAAGGAAATGGAAGAAGTGATAATAGCCATCCAATTTGAATAAATTAAAGGAAGAATTAAAGAGAATAGAAGTGGTCTATTGATAAGGTGAGTAAAAAATATATTGTTATCCATTGTGTTTTGAATTTTTTAATATAAGTTTTTTTGTAAACCACCTAAATTATAAAATATTCCTTTGATAAAATCCATGCAATTGAGAATTCATTCATTAATTGATATTTTCTCCATTTGCTCATTGATATGTTCTATGTGAATTCATCAAAATCTTACATGATATGATCATTGAAGTTTTCTTTCATTTATTTAATGAGATGCCTCATGTGTTATTGAAATTTTATATACGTTCATTACAGTCCATTTCATTTGTCCATTGAATTGTTTCGTATGTTATTGTAAATCGATATATGTTCATTGAATCTCACTTTTTGAGTTATTGAAGTTCCTTTCCATCCGTCCATTGAAATGTTATGTGTTTCATTTGATAATTTGATATGTCTTTATTAAAGCTTCTTGTCATTTGTCTCGTGAAGTTTTAGAGCTCTATGTGTAATAAAATTGTTTATATATTTGATTATATGTATAATGGATAATGGATGTTATTTGAGACTAGTAAAAGTTGCATTAAGGATCTTATGTTAATGGTAAATAATTGATTTGTCACATATGTATAAGTGAATGTGAGCATGGTTATGTGCACGTGTATTGAAAGACATGATTTAAGTAGTTGATGTATGAGTTAAGAGACATGTGTTATACAATAGCAGGTTGAGATCTTAGGCATATGTGATGCGATTTGATAATGTTATTGATTAGATGCATGATACCATAGATAATGGATAATAAATACGAGTTCTATGGGTGATTGGTGCCTTTATACCTACCCATGTCCTAGGATCGTCACATCTCAAAAGTGGGATGTGACAACAAATGTCTTTAAACATTATCCATGTCCACGTTCTCATTGTATACTAGTGCGAATATATTAGAGATTCTATCTACTAAAAAAAACAAGTTCTAAAAATATTTACTAAAAAATAATTATAAAAAAATAAAGAAGTTGAAAATTTTGACTAACCCACCACCAGCACCAATCTAGCTAAGTTTATGTAGATAAGTGACGAGTCCTTGGCTACATTACATAAGGTAAGGTAGGATTGTGGGCACTTCAAAAGCAAAAAAAGCAAAAATAAGTTTAAGCTTATTAATTAGCTTTGCTTTTGACCTTAACCCTTTCTAATTTAGTACTCTCACATTTTCAATCCCTTATATATATCAAAAATGGATTTTTTTTTTTTTTTATGGGGAAAGAGTACAGAACCCACTAAATAGAAAGAAAATGTGCTTTCAAAGATCCGTTTACCCTATCAACTTATTTTTATGTATTTTTTTTTAAATTTCTTCATACTTTTATACTTTTCTTGATTGATTAAAAGTGTAAGAGAGAGAGACACATAATGTAAGGCATAACAATGAGAGAACAATGAGAAAAGAGGGTGCAAGCACATTTAAAACTTTGTAATCAAGAGGGATAACTAATATTTCTAGGGATTGAAATGCCGAATCAAACATAAGAATCAGAGTACCATAGGTTTGTATAGCAAGCAGGGGAAACAAAATACTAATAGAACTATGCACTATAGCATTGCTCTCTAACAAATGATTTCAAGTTCTCTTGCATGCTTCAATCCAAACAATTTCACATACTCCACTATCATCAACCTAGTTGCTCCTAGTACAATGTAGGAACATGGTGCATGGTACTAAGTAAACAAGTTGCAATCTTTCTTGACATGATACAACTCCGATGTCCTTCACAATGCCTTTCAAATAATATTTCTACTATATCCCCAAAAGAAGAGCACTCACACACATCCAATCACAAGTTCACAAATCACAACTAATACCAACATCTATAATTTATACTAATCAGAAAAATCAAACACAAAATCTGCAATATTCATAAGCAGTAAACATTGATTTTGCCTATTCAAATATTTCTCTCTCGCGTAAATATACGCATACTAGTAGCTTTTAGGGGTGTAATCGAGCCGAGCCGAGCCGAGCTTTAGCTTGTTCAGGCTTGGCTCGATATTTTTTTTCCGAGCTCGAGCTTGAACTCGAGCTTTGAATCGAACTTGGAAATTATGTTCAAGCTCGGTTCGTTCAAACTCGAGTCGAGCTCGAGCTCAACTCGACCTCGGCTCGTTAAAAAATTACAATCGAGCTTCTCGAGCTCGGCTCGTTAGTAAATTACAATCGAGCTAAGTTTGAACTCGAGTTCGACTCGTTTTAAAACTCGTTTATAATTTATCAAAATACTCAACTTTCTAAGTATTTATTTTTAATAAAATAATTATAATAAAAATATTTAAAACTAACATAAAAGCAAAATTATCCAATTAGTGAAAAAAAAATCTAATTATAAAATTGAGTATCACATGTATTACAAAGATATTAATTAATAAAAAAATATTTTTAAAGATTAGAATATTAGATTATATAATAAGAAAATATTAGATTATCTTAATTAGGAGAATATATATTTTAGTCAAATTGAATTACCAAAAATTTTATAAAAGTATTAAAATATAT
>CATKHJ010324675.1:0-11546 GCA_949750685.1 Vernicia montana
CTTTATCACCATTTATTCTATCTTTTTGAGAATCTATATAAATAACAATAAATCATATAATCCATGGACTTAGCTTAAATAACCATGCTAATGATGCTAATATATCTTAATCTTACCATAATCTTGCATCTATTGGAAAAAATAAAAGGAAATATATAACCTTAACTTACCTTGACTTAGAATGCTTGAACAATGAAGAAGGAGAAAAGGATTCCTTAAACCTAAATCCTCCTTACCAAGCAATAAGTGATCTTCCTTGAGTTTAGAATGAGTGGATTAAGCGTTTCTTGAGAGAATTTAGGTTTAGAGAGATTAAAAAATAGGGTGGAAATGGTTTAGGGCTTTAATTTATTTTATATAGCTCGGCTCACAATTCTGCCCCTGATGACGATAGCGCTCACTACATGCAAGTCGCAATCGCGATTCACATGTAGCGGTCGCGATATATAATTGCGGTCGCTAGGTGACACTATTCATGTGAAGGTTGTGTTCACGACACCCTTGTAGCGGTCGCGAAGCTCATTCAGCCAAAACTTAAAAAATCAAACAGAGAGGTTCGCGGTGGCTATTGCACCCACGATCGTAGTTGTGACTCTCTGTCGCGGTCGCTATCTCTATAATGTGTCTGCGAAACACACTTTGCAGCTTTATATTATGCATTTCAAATCTCTAAGTCCAATTCTCAACTCTAATCAATCTAACTCATCAATACCCATGATATAACAACTGTAATTCATTCATATGATCAAATAGAAGTTTATACATGCATGTTCGGGGTATTACATTGGAGTACATCATCCCTACTTGTTCCACTTGCTGGAAGAGGCATGGGGGAACTTGTAGATTTGCCACTGGTGCCTGTTTGAACTGTGGCCAAATGGGCCATTTTATTAGGGAATGCCCTAATCGAGGAGAACAACAAAGTACACCTGCCACTTCTTAATCTACAGTTCAGTTGGGAAGGTCTGATACTAGAGGTTCAGGCCAAGCATCAAGGACAGGTCAAGCAGTGGAAGGCAGAGGAAGACGAAGAGTGTTTGTATTAAACCAACAAGAAGCCCGAGCTTCTAACACTACAGTGACAATTATTATTTCTACTCAAGATGTTAGAGCACTAGTTTTATTTGATTCCGGTGCCATACACTCTTTTATGACACCTTGTTTTGCTAAAAGGTTGGGTAAGGATAGAGAGCTTTTGAAGGTTCCTTTAGAAGTCTCCACACCTCTAGGGGAAAATATAAATGTGAACTATATATACCCATCTTGCATTGTAGAGATTGAAAATAGAAAACTCGAAGTGGATTTGATTGAATTAGAGGTACTGGAATTTAATGTGATTCTTGGCATGGATTGGTTATCCAAGCACTATGCACACATAAATTGTCATGAAAAGAAGATTGAGTTCAAGTTACAAGGGGAAGAGGGATTCATGTTCCAAAGGAATAGAAGTGATATTCTTTCTAATTTCATATTAGCTATTAGAGCTAGAAGACTTTTAAGGAAGGGATGTCAAAGGTACTTGGCACATGTTGTAGACATGAGGAAAACTGTAATACCTCGAATATTCGCATATAAACTTCTATTTGATAACATGTGTATTATATGTAGCATGATTGAGTATTGGTACATCAATTGATTCTTATTGTAATAAAAATGGAGCTAGTGGAAAGTGGGACCCACTTTCCTCTAACCAATTTTCATATGCTTTGTCTAGGTTCATTGAACCTAGATACCTTGCCTTTCATTTCATTTTTCTCTCAAGCCATCAAGAAGCTAAAGCTTTCTTTCTCTTTTCATTTTCTCATTCCTCTCATTCTTCTTCTTCTTTTCCATTGTCAAGAGTAAATCTCTATTAGAGAAAGAAGCTTCAAAGGTAATTCCTAATTATTTCTTTCATTAAATCATGTATTGTATGAGTTGGGATGTCTTCTTCTTCTTCTCTTTCTTTAGATTTACCTAAGTGGGTTTCTAGGAAAGGGGGTTTCTTTGGGAAAATGCCACTAGATGATGAATTGTAAACATGATCTAAGCATGTTGAATGTATGAAAATGGTTTTCCAAAAGAGGATCTCAAACTTCTTCATTTTCATGATAGTGGGTTTATGAATCCTATGTTGATTCTATGTTTGATTGATGATATGAGTTAAGTTATAAGTCATTTGCATGGTATAGAAGTTGATTTTGGGGTTAATCTTGGTGTCGAGGGTGTTGGATTTCCTTTCCTTAAGCCATTTAAGGATTTTTTTCTCGAAAATCTTGCCCAGAAGCATGGTACGGGCAGGGGTATGGCCGTACCTCTGGGTGTACCATTGCTTCTGGAAGTCTCCCTTATGGTACGGGCGTACCTCTAAGCATACCATTGTTTTTGGATGGTTTTCCTTATGGTACGGGCAGAGGTACACCCGTACCCTTGGACATACCATTTATGTGTGATCAATTTCAACACACTTCTATTTCTATAGTTAGTATACTAGATTGATAGATGTATAAGACCTATATGAGTTATGATTGAAAGGAATTGAATTGTTGATATTTCTATTTGGGTTTTCTATAGATTCTCATAGAGATTCAAGAAGAGTTGATGATGAAGGTTGTGATCATCACATTTGCTTGCTTTAGAGATTGATAGCAAGTCATTTTGGATTCTTCGTTGTTAAGGTGAGTGATAGTTATACTATTATGATTGTGTTTTGAACCATGGGGCATAAATGCCTGATTCTTTTATGAACTTCGAAATGATTGTTGATTATTGTTGAATATCCTTATTGTGATATTAATTTCATTGTATATATGAACCATGATTGAACCAAGACTATGATTATTGTATGACCATGGTATGAATATCTCAAGAACCCATGTATGATTATAACTTGTGATTTATGATATCTTATTGTATAAATTCCATGACCATGAACCAAACAGAAAACCCCAACTCTGATGTGGGGCAAGACATCAGGCATTGTATACAATGTACTCCATTGGATAGAGTAAAGTATCCAAGTCCTAGCTAGGAAGGGCTTATTGTCTTAGCCGTGAGATCTGATCAATTTTGCGCAGAGATTGAGGGTATGCTCCGTTAAGAAGAGCCTGTACCTCTTATGATTCATGATTGAATATGTTTTATGTCTCAGTTCTCGGTAACGCCTATTAGCATATACTCATTCTCATGGGGAATATTAAGACTTATGAACCTCTATTCAAGTTATTGTTATTTCTGCTAAAGTATGACATGTACATGATGAATAAAACCCATAAACCATTACTATTGTATGAACCTCATGCACTATTGTTATTGTTTGAACCATGAACTCCTTCTTGAGAGCCATCCTTGAATCACCAAACCTCTCATGTATGGTAGTATAATTATTACTCACTGCTTTATCTCATTAGTGATTCCATTTTTCAAGTGAGCTATAGTTTATCATTTCGGTTTCCAAGGCGTTCTTCTTCTCCAGTCCTCGGAAACTTAAGTGATTAATGTAAAGCTCTATTCCTTACATTTATGATATGTAAAGATGATGATGTAAACCTTTAGATGCTTAATGGTACATGTAATGAATAATATTCTTTTGGCCTTTAAGGCATTGACCTATGGATGGAATGATATGTAAGATATGACTATAGATGAATATATGAATTAAGAATGTTATAGATGAACACATGAATCATGAATGATATTGATGAGTATGGTTTAGCATGATTGTCAGGTTTAGATCTAGGGAGATTGCATGATATCGTTATGATTGATAGAATGGCAAGGTTCCTACAGGTTTTTGGTGGCCTTAAGCCTACCCATGCCTTAGGATCGTTGCAACTCGAAAGTCAGGTCGTGACAAAAACTCCTAATGAGGTGCATCAAATATCGATAGTTAATGAGTTTTTAGATTGTTTCCAGAAGAATTGCCTAAGTTACCACCTAAGAGAGAGATTGAGTTCAGTGTTGAACTCCTACTAGGTACACAACCCATATCCATTCCTGTAAATACCCCAACCCTCTATTAGTCATATGTGCTTAGGATATATATATGAGTATATGATTAAAGTGGTATATGTGTCTAAAGTATTGATAGATGTATATATTGAATTTTAATTATGTGTAAATGTGTTACTTGATGATCATTCAAGTTAATTGCCTTTTAATTGAAGGGATGGAGAGGATGATGAATTTAAAATGATTCAAATTGAATGGAAGCAAGTGTTATTAGGCTAGGGGTTGATTAAGGAAGTTGGGGTTCAAATTTGAAGGAAAATAGACGAGAAATGGAGGCTGAACAAAAGTGGACAACCTTGTTCTAATTCACATGGTCGTGTTCATCTACTCAAGCTCTATTATTCAAAGTAAGAGGGGTTTTGATTTTTCTTCTCTTTCTATTATAGAAATTTTACCTAGAGTCAAGGTTAGCAGGATTTCCATTGTTATTTAAGTTAATAACATAGATTGATTGATTTGTTGTTATTTTATGCATGGATATTGTATAGTTCCTTATAGAGAACCAAGGGGAAATGATGATGGGCGATGTGATCATCCTCATTGCTTGATGTGAAGATAGTCTACAAGCTATTTTGGATATTTTTTGGTCAAAGTGAGTGATTATTATACTATTATGATTATGTTTGAATTATATGGCTTAAAAGCTGATTTTCTTCATGAAACCCTAAATGCTTATTGATATTGTCATATATATGTTGTTCATGATTTCTTTCATTCATGAACTATTGATTGAACCAAGATGTTGATTGAACCAAGATATAAAAACCGTATGATCATTGATGATCATAATATGAATATCGATAATTCCCTTTTAAATTCTTCATGAATCATGAATTATTAAATTATTGTATGACCATCATTGACTAAGACCCAAAGCGGAAATCCCCAAATTTACGTGGGGTAAAACATTAGACATTATGCACATTATACCTATGGATAGGGTAAATTATCTAAACCCTAACTAGGAGGGGTTTACGTCCTAGTCATAGGACCCAATCAATCTCATGTATTATTCATGGTGGTATGCTCCAAAGAAGAGCTTCTGCCTCGAGTATGCCATTGAGCCTCTACCTTTTCATTGTCATGGTGAGTATGCCTTATATCTCTACTCTTGAGTATGCTATTAAACCTTTACTTTTATTTACATGGTGAGCATTGAGATATATATGCCAATACTCTCAAATCATTGATTGATTTCTGCTAAAGATATTGAACCTATGTATTGAACCATTATTATTGAGTATGAATCTATTGTATAACATGATCCATTGAACCAAATACTATTGTTATTACTTATTGATATTATTGAACCATGAACCATTCTTGGTGAGCCAACCTTGAAGTACCAAGCCTCACAAGTATGGTAGTATAATCTTTACTCACTGTTTTATCTCATTAGTGATTATTATTTTTAAGGGGAGCTATAGTTTATCAGTTCAATTCCTAAGGTTTTCTTCTTCATCCTCGGGAACCTCAGTGATTAATGTAATGCTCCATTTATTTCTTATACATATGTTTATTCTATTGAGTATTATAAAGCTCCATGTGTGTAATTGATGGTATTCTTTTGGCCCTAGAGGCATTAATCATTATGGATGATTAGAATGATTATGGTTATGTAATAGCTATTGATATATGGATGATGTAAGATGATATATGACATTGTTATTGATGGAAATGGATGAATGGTTATGAAATGATATTGATAGTAGGTTATGATCTTGGGGATTGCATTGATTGAATGTATTGATTATTGAGTAGTGTGCATGATACCATTGTGGTTTGTAGAGAGGTCGGGTTCCTACGGATTTTCGGTAGCTTTATGCCTACCCATACCCTAAGATCGTTGCATCCCATAAGTTGGGGTGTGACAACCAGTTCCCACGGGTCTTTTTACAATCTCACAATTGATCAATTGGGAAATGTAGGAAGGCCTTTGAATATGTCACGACCCAACTTCTGAGCCATGATGGTCCTAGGGCATTGGTAAGTTTAAAACCACCGAAAACTTGTAGAACTCATGCATGCTATCAATCCACAATGGTATCATGCAACTAACCAATAACAACATACCATCGCATCACGTCCCTAGAATCTCAACCTGATATCACATCAATTATTCAAGTTCTTATACACATCTAACAATTCATATACTCATAATATATTTCTTATCATATACAATTGTCATTTAACATCTTTTATATACATATGAACACATATATCTTAGTTATATACATGAAGCTCTAAACAATTCTACAAATATACAAATATGAGCATAACAAATAAGAAGTTATAACCTTCACATGCAAGCCCTCAAGAGTAGCATCATCACTTAAGGATCTCCTTGAATTTCATACATAATTTTCTAAATCTTTCACATATTTTGTCTTTAGAACATGTATATCTCTTATCATGATTTATTAACCTTCCTTAAAAATAAATAATCACCACTAATGAGAAAAAAATCTCAATGAGTGAAGAATATACTGCCATAAACTGTGTGACTTGGTATTCAACGTTAGCTTGCAATAACAATATGAGCTTATACATATACTTGAAACAAATGGAAACAAATCTTGACATGAACACGTAGAGGTAATTGAACGATTTGACATGTATAAATGAACTTGTAATCAATGAACAAATCACATGTATGGCAATGAATACTCAAATACACGTATAGAAGTAATAAACTCTCCATAATAGGTGAAAGCAAAGAATGTGGCAAAAGACTCATGAACATGAATTCACTTGTCCATACCTATAATATGCTCTTAAGTACGTACATTCATGAGATTCTTATTATTTACTTATCACACATTTATACTTTATCAACTTCACTTATATACTTCTAATGAACTCTTACTTTTACCATTCTCCAAATCACACATATATAATTAAACTTTTCATAATTAAGATCCGTCAACAAAATCATTTTTATATAACTAACCAAAGCCACTTATGCTTCATAGTCATACTTGCACAATTTCAAAACTTAAGTACCTATTACAGTCTTACTACCATATGATGCTTCAATTTAAATATACATTTCTCTTGATGGTATATCACCAAACATAGCACACTTAATTTTATATAAATATCATTTTTGTCAAATTATTATTATAGTCCATGTTAGATCATTATACATTTCTCTTACCACATAGTGTCATTAATACACTAACTTATTATTCTTATCGAAATCATATATTTCTTTACTTATTATATTTACTTCTTATTACTCTCATGCCTCATAACTATATATATATATATATCACCACTAATCATATTTAATTTCATAGTAAATTCACCCATATTCATAAGCAATTTCAATAATTTAATTTACCTTATGCACCTTATAGTTAAATCATCACATGATTTCTTGATAAATTTTAGATATACAAGTTAAATCATCACATGATTTCTTGATAAATTTCGTATACACATACGCAATTCAATTTAAAATTTATCACCTTAATTAGAGGCCTTCTTTCTATCATACACCACTATATATACACATTCACATATCTTGATATATATTTAAGTACTCTCCTCTAGATCAAACCATTTCTATCTCTTCACATCTAGAATACTTATTTGATTCACATATTTTTCTTTAAAGTGTATTCTAATCTTTTATATACATATTTTGATCATATATACATATCCTGATCATATACACATATCTTGATCATATACACATATAATCTAAATCATTTGACTTATCACGCATCACTTAACATTTGTCACTTAATACATATATCTTGAGCTTTTGTACATATACTTATGAAAGAGTGGAACAATGAACATGTGAACATATGAAACACCATAATCTTTAGTATATACATAAAAAAAAAAAAAAACATATAAGGTAATGGACAAGTGAACACTCAAGGAAAAGAACGTGGAAACTTATGGAATAAAGCACATGTGTACATATAAGGTAATGAGTCATATTCCAAAACTTATATAACATATGAAGATATGGATTAATAGTAATTTAGCAGAAATCAGATGGTCCGGAGCGGATGGGCTCCTCACATCACGTCACATGATATAAATATAAATAGGGCAGAAGTTTATTTTGAGCAATACCCTTCACATCACATGATAAGTCATAAAACTGATAAGGTTTTATGGCTAAGACCACCCCTCCTAGTTGAGGTTTGGATATTGTACCCTATCCGTGGGTACTCATGTGCACATAGTCTGATACATTACCCACGTCAGTCGGAAATTTCTGTTTAAAGATTTAGAATTTCACATCTATGAATTCAAATGACTTGTCAAATACAATATCTCGTGAATTTCACATAAGAGAACTCCAATGAATCAATAAATCTCAAATGGAGTTACAATTGAATTTTTATTAACACATCAACAATTTTAGATATGAAATATTTGATGTAGAGAACATCAATGTCAAATGAATTAGGATTCCAATGAATACACATATAGGATTCCAAATGGATTTCAAAGAATTCAATACAAAGAATTCCAAATGGACTTCAATGAATTCAATACAAAGATTCCCAAATGGATTTCAATGGATTCAATACAAAGGGTTTCAAATGGTTTTCAATGAATTTCAACATGTAGAGCTTTCAAATGAACTTCAATGGAATAGATATATGGAATTTATTAAATGGATTTAGAAATACAACAATGAACAAATGGTAAAGCATCAATGATCAAAGAACCAACAATTTTCAAATTACATATCAAGGTAGTTCACAAGAAAATTTGTTCAAGAATTCAAAACACAATAAATAACAGTATATTTTCCACTCACCTCATTCAAATAACACTTCTATGCTCTTAATTTCCCCTTTCACATCACATATATGAATGGAAATTACCATGCTTTTCACTTTCTTCTTGGTCTCCTCAAATTTCTACATACCATATATCACATACAAAGAATTCAATTAACATTTAATCTTGACTTATAAATCATCAATAACTTCATTTACTAACTTAATCTTAACTTAGATACAACATATCCCTAACTTTTCTTTAACTACTATCTCATCATCAATTCATTACAAAGATCTCAATAAGTTAATTAATCATACACCCATTCATTTACTCAACAAATCTCACTTAAATTCAATTCAAGAATTCATATATCCTTAGCTTTTCCTACTTGCTATCTTACCATCAAATTCATAATTGATATAATAATCAAGCTAATTAACCACATATAAATCTATTTCTCTTCAATTCTCAACTTAAAACTCAAAAATTAATTCAAGTCTTACTCAAAATTAACTCAAGAAATTGAAGAAAACTTAAGCTAATCTTACCTTGTTAGTTGAACTAGATGAAGAACTGTTAAAGCTTAAAGCTCAAATTCAGTTTTCTTAAGGAATTCTTGAAAGATTTGTTGTGAGGGTGTTTAAGAATGGAAAAAAAAAAATGAAGAAAGATGATGAGAATGAAAGAAAGAAGGAGTTTGGAGCTTAAATTTTCGGTGGTTGGGAGGATAAGGATGAAGGGAGGTAGTTGGGAGCATTAAATACATCAAAAATTGACCAAAAAATTTCGGACAGTAGCCTGCCTGAGTTGCACGGCCGTGCAAATTAGAGTTGCATGGCTGTGCAACCCCAAACCTTTGTTGTCCCCATTTCTCTTCCTGATCTTTCTATACTTATTTTACCATAACTCGTGCTACACTTCTTCAAATGACTTGATTCTTTTTTATACTTAAACTAGACACATAAATTTACAATATATATATCCAAAACTCAGCTCAAAATATGAACTATAAAATTTATGGTAAATTTTTAAATATTGACCTGTTTCTGAGTAAATTCAATCCGAACAGTCTCCACAATTTGTATTATATCTCCTAATGTACATATTAAATTGAAAAACTGATTTATATCCAATTAGTTTACATGTAAATAAATATTTTTCATATTTTTAACTTTCTCTAATTCAACTTCTAATATCATCTAAAAAAATCACACAAATTTTCAAATTCTTCACTTCTTTCTTTAATCCCTTTATTCTTTCTATCTAATCCTATTCCAATTAATTCCTCTTCATTAAATCTCCATATCACTTGTATCCAATCATTCATAATCATTCATAACTCATGAACTCTAATGATACATGTAACTTATAGGGTTGGGGTATTACAGAATACTATCAAATTAGATGAGTTATTTAAAAATGTTATTTCTGTTGAAGCCATGGTGGTCGAGGTTGAAGATGGGGAGGATTGCTTATTCGAGGAATCACATTTTGATTACGGTGCTTGCTTGGTTGGGAATTACTCCAAAAGGAGTTGGGTATTGATACACTTTAGTTATTTTGCACCCATTTTCTAGGTAACCCAAAAAATATGTTTAATCTGTTTGGTTGCTAAGAAAATGGAAGAAAATTGAATTTATGGGTTTTGTGTTCTTGAATTCTAGGTTCGTGTTCTTGTGTTCTTGAATTGTTAATTTATGAGTTGGTTAAGATTGATTAATATTTTCAAATCCAAATTAGCTTGGGCTGAGGAGGTAAGCTCAACCCGAATAGCTCAGCCCGATATATATATATATATATATATATATATATATATATATATATATATATATATATATATATATATTTTTGAGAGATGTATTATATAGTGAATTTTTTTTTTCTTTTCATCTCAAGTCATACTATCAAGTCAAATCAGGTTTATATGTATGTTGTGTATGAATTTTATTAGAGCAAATTATTGTAATTTTTAACACTTGATAATTATGTATTTCTTATATGCTTATTTTAATATTAGTAAATGAGTTTGTTTACATGAATAAATTTAAACTATTCTCACAATAAAATACCTAACATAATTAAATTTGGGCTTTTAATTCATGAAGTATAAAAATATTATATAAAAAATTTAAAAAAAAAATAGATAAGAAAATTTGGGGTTGCTCGAGCTCGGCCTGGAGCTCATAATGAACTTCAGGCTGAACTCGGGCTTTAAGTTCAAAAATTAAATTGGGCTGAGCTCAGGCTACCCTCAATCCGACTCAGTTGGATCCATTTACAATCATAGATTTATGGGGTGTAAATGAGTCAAGTCGTTCACGAGCGGCTCAGTATTCGGCTTGGTATTTAGCTCGATAAAAGTTCATTCGCGTTCGGTTCGTTTTATAAACGAGCCAAGTTTGAGCATTATTTTAAGGCTCGATGAATAAACGAGCCGAGCTTGAGCAAAGTTAAGCTCAGCTCGATTAGGCTCGTGAACAGCTCGATTATAAGCTCCTGAATAGACTCGCAAATAGCTCGATTAATAGGCTCGTGAACAGCTTGATTATTATTATTATTATTATTATTATTATTATTATTATTATTAACTTAATAATATTGGCATTTCAAAAAATATATTTTAATACTTCTATAAAAATTTTGGTAATTCAATTTGACTAAAATATATATTCTCCTAATTAAGATAATCTAATATTTCCTTATTATATAATTTAATATTCTAATCTTTAAAAATATTTTTTTTATTAATTAATATCTTTGTAATACATGTGATACTCAATTTTATGATTAGATTTTTTTTT
>CATKHJ010324773.1:0-28897 GCA_949750685.1 Vernicia montana
ATCTTTTAATCACTTAACAATGCTATCATATACATATTAATCCCATATACTTATTCACATACACATTCATATGCTTGTTGAATTGAATCATTAATTCAACAATCAACATTTCATGCAATAGCATTTAATTCACCTTTTCTATTCATAAAGCAATCAATTTAGATCTATGCTTGAGCAATCAAATTCTTTAAGGTACAGGGTATTACAAACACACTCAAGTAGTTATGAATACGTAAGTTTTAGTGGATCATACCCGAGTGGTATCAATCATACCAAGTTCTCTTCGAATATAGTAAAATGCTTATTTGTCCAAGAGTTTGGTGAAAATATCAACTAATTGATGTTTGGTATCCACGAATTCAATTGTGATATGACATTTGCTAACATGATCCCTCAGAAATGATGTTTAATATCTATATGCTTAGTTCTAAAATGTTGAATGAGATTTTTAGACAAATTTATGGCACTAGTATTGTCACATTTAATGGGAATGCTATGGAATGAATAACTAAAATCTTTAAATTGAATTCTTATCTATAGAAGTTGAGTGCAATAGTTAGCCGCTTCTACATACTCGGCTTCCGCGATTGATAGTGCAACTGAATTTTATTTCTTTGAAAACCATAAGACTAGCATGTTTCCTAGGAATTGACAAGTGCCACTAGTACTCTTCCTATCAATTTTACAACCACCATAATTAGCATCAGAATATCCAAGTAGATCAAAAGATAAAGCTTTTGGATACCCCAAACCTAAGTTTGGTGTGTCCACAAGATATCTCATGATCCTCTTGACTCCAAAAATATGAGATTCTTTAGGGTTGGATTGAAATGTGCACACATGCAAACACTAAACAATATGTCCGACCTAAATTCAGTTAAATAAAGTAAAGAGCCTATCATGCTTCTATAAAGCTTAGAATCTACCGATTTACCTTTCTCATCAACTTCCAATTTTGTTGAAGTCCCCAATGGTGTGGCTCGAGGTTTGGTGTTGTCCATCCCAAATCTTTTGAGTAATTTCTTAGTGTATTTAGCTTGGTTGATCAAGGTGTCATGCTCAAGTTTTTTTATTTGGAGTCCCAAGAAGAAATTGAGTTCTCCCATCATACTCATCTCAAATTCACCTTGCATAGACTTAGAAAATTTCTTGCAAAGCAAATCATTAGTAGCACCAAATATGATATCATCAACATAGATTTGCACAATTAAGATATCTTGCTTATTATGCATAATAAAAAGAGTTGTGTCAATTTTGCCTTTTGAAAAATCATTTTCTAGCAAAAAATTGCTTAACCTCTCAAATCAAGCTCTAGGAACTTGTTTCAAACCATATAAAGCTTTGGTTAATTTAAAAATATGGTTTGAAAATTTTTTATTTTCAAAACCCGGAGGTTGTTCAACATACACTTCCTATTGAATAAAACCATTTAAAAATACACTTTTGACATCCATTTGAAAAAGTTTAAAATTTTTGTAGCATGCATAAGTAAATAACATCCTAATTGCTTCTAATCTAGCTACGGGAGCATAAGTTTCATCATAATCAATACATTCTTCTTGTGAGTAGCCTTGAGCAACTAACCTTACTTTGTTCCTTACCACTATTTTAGATTCATTCAATTTGTTACAGAATACTCATTTGGTGCTAATTACCGGATGATCTTGTGGTCTTGGAACCATGGTCCACACTAGGCTTCTCTTAAATTGATTGAGCTCTTCTTGTATAGCCAACGCCTATTGATCATCTTGAATTGCTTCATTGATGTTCTTTGGCTCCACTTGTGATAGAAATGCAACATATTCACAAGTATTGTGGACTCTTGACCTTGTCTTTACACCTTAATTGAGGGTCCCAATGATTTGAGTGTCATTCACCTCATTCCTCACCCTTGGATATGGAGCTTCAACTTGTTGTTAAGTAGATATACTTAGCTCATTCATACTTGCATCATTTTTATCCATTGGAGTGTCTTGTGCTTGAGTTTCTTGTAAGGTTAAATCCTCCATCATGTCCTCAATAGCATTTTGATGATCATCCTTATCTACACACTTAGAAGAAAATTTAACAAAAATAATATGAATGGATTCTTCAACTAAAAGTGTCCGTTTGTTGAAGATCCTATAAGCCTTAGAATGATTAGAGTAGTCAAGGAAAATTCCTTCATCCGATTTAGCATCAAATTTTCCAAGGTTATCCTTATCATTATTAAGCACAAAACATTTGCAAGCAAATGGATGAAAATATGCACCATTAGGCTTCCTACCCTTTCACAATTCATATAGGGTCTTTTTAAGGATTGACCTATTCATAACTCTATTTATAATATGACATGAAGTATTGATCACTTTGGCTCAAAAATATTTTGGTAAATCATTTTCACAAAGCATGGTTCTAGCCATTTTTACCAATGATCTATTTTTCATCTCAACAACACCATTTTATTGAGATGTCCTAGGTGTCGAAAAATTATGCTCAATGCCATGTTCTTTGCAATAGTTTTCAAAATCTGAATTTTCAAATTCTTTTCCATAATCACTTCTAATTGATGAATTGTATAACCCTTTTGAGTTTGTAAAACCTTTGCAAGTGGTATGAATGCATTAAAAGCATCATTTTTATGTGCAATAAATAGAACCCATGTAAACCTTGAGTAATCATCAACAATAACAAAATAATAATATTTACCACCAAGATTAGATGTTCTTGTTGGACCAAATAAATCCATGTGAAGCAATTGTAGAGGTCTAGAAGTTGAAACAATATTTTTGGGTTTAAAAGAACTTCTAAAATGTTTTCCTTTTGCACAAGCATCACAAACATTTTCCTTTTTGAAAACAAGTTTAGGCAAACCATTTTTATCTGATAATTTTGAAATTATATTCATACTAGCATGGCCTAATCTTCAATGCCATAAGGATGAATCCTCATCTTTTAAAGACAACAAGCAAAGATTTTTATTTCCATGATTATTTAAGTCCACCATATACACAAATCCTTAACGAAAACCAATGAATACAATCTTGTTAGTTTTGATGTCTACTACCTTATATGCAAGTGATTCAAATATGACTTTATATCCTCTATCACATAATTGACTAACACTAAGCAAGTTATGCTTCAAGTTATCAACAAACAAGACTTTAGAGATAGGAAGATCATTGTTACCAATTGAACCAATACCAACAATCTTTCTTTTCGAGTTGTCACCAAAGCTCACATTTCCACTCTTCTTGGCTTCAAACTTGATGAATTGCTTTTTGTCTTCAGTCATATGCTTGGAGCATCCATTATCAAGCACCCATTTATTTTTCTTTGGCATGCAAATTACCTACAACACAAAATTGTTTCATCTCTTTTCGGATACCCATATTATTTTGGGTCCACTCATGTTAATTTCTTTAGGAACCCACACATTCTTAGGAGATGATTTTGATTCTTTTGGAATCTAAACTTTCCTAATAGTAAATGGTCTCCCAAGTCTTTTTGGACACTTACTAGGAACATGTCCATAATCTTTGCAATAAGCACATTTAACTAAACTCTTTGGTTGAAAATCTTTTTTCATGAAAAAACTATTATATTTCTTTTCATTGCATTCAACCCTATAGCCCAATCCAGCTTTATTAAATACTCCTCTTTGTGATGAAATGATATCATCAAGAGTCTTACTTCCAATGGAAAACTTTCTCAAGAGTTCCTTGGAGTCTTTAAGCTCATTCTTGATCTCATCATTTTCACAAGTTAGAGTCTCAAAGGAGTTTTTTAATTCTTTAATCTGAGACATGAGTTTTTCATTTTCTATCATCATATCATTGCATTTCAAAGAATTCTCATGCTCATTTTTTAATTTGCACAAATTCTTTTTCAAAGTTTTATTCTCCTTTGTAACAATTAAAAAATTTTCCATTAATTCATCAAAAACATTTTGTAACTCATCAAATGTATAAGAGTTACCTCATCATCTTCAAGATCATCCTTTTGAGCTATCAAGCAATGGTTGGTCTCTTTTCTTCTTCATCATTAGATGATTCTTCATCACCTGAAGTGTCACTTCCACTCTAAGCTGCATATGCCTTTGTTTTCTTGTTGAATCTTCTTTATTTCTTGTCTTTCTTCTTCTTGTGTTTGAGTGATGGACAATATTGTCTAATGTGTCCTGGTTTCTTAAACTTATAGCATATGATCTCATTCTTCTTTTCTTCAACTTGCTTGCCCTTTTCTTTATTGAAGTTCCTCTTCTTGAACTTCTCCCTTTAGATGTATTTGTTGAACTTGCTGAATTTTCTAGCAAATAGCATCATCTCATCTTTATCTTCATCTTTACTAGATGAATCCTTCTTTTCCTTATGATGTGCCTTCAAGGCAATATACTTCTCTTTCTTGGAGGTGTCTTCCTTCTCTTTCTCCCTTGATTCTTGCCTTTCGTTTTGTTTCATCTTATAGGTGATGAGATTTCCAACAAGTTCTTCAAGAGTGATTGAGGCAAAATTTTTAGATTGTTTAATTGCATTAACCTTGGAATCACATTTTTTCAGTAAAGACCTCAAAAGCTTAGTGGTAAGCTCTTTTTGAGTAAAAGTCTTATCTAGCCCCTTTAGATCATTCACAATGGTTGTGAATCTCTTGTACATGTTGGCTATGGTCTTTTTCTTCTTCATGGAGAAATTTTCAAAGTTAGATATGAGAATGTTTAGCTTTGTGTCTTTAACTTGGCTTGTCCCCTCATGAGTCATCTTTAGAACTTTGGAAATCTCTTTGGCCATTTCGCAAGTGGATACCCTATTGAACTCAGTTTCATCCAAGGCACAAAATAGAAGATCAACTGCTTTGTCATTCAAAGTTAGCCTCTTCTTATCTTCGTTAGTGTAGGATGAAGGATCTTTAGGCTTGTCGGCTGCATCCATAGGAAAGTGTGGACCTTTCTCCACTACTTCCTATAAATCATAACCTTATGATCTCATGTGAAATCTCATTCTCACTTTCCATTAATTGTAGTTTGTGCCATAAAACAAGAAGGCCAATGCCTTCTTGGAAAGTAATCTTTGATGTTCCTGCCATAGTAATCATTAGCTCTTAAATCATGAGATTTTATGAAAT
This sequence comes from Vernicia montana, assembly GCA_949750685.1. Taxonomy (NCBI): domain Eukaryota; kingdom Viridiplantae; phylum Streptophyta; class Magnoliopsida; order Malpighiales; family Euphorbiaceae; genus Vernicia; species Vernicia montana. Next base: position 5,101 of record CATKHJ010324773.1, read on the forward strand.
GCAAGAGCACAAGCTCTAATATCAAATGTTGTTCCAAGTATGACAATCCTAAAGGGGGGTGAATAGGATTATTAAAAATTATAATGAAAATTAATAACCTATATGCAATATATCACAATTTCAAATAGATAGACAAATATAAAGAGATTGAGATAGAGAAACCTTAGCCAAGTTTTATAATAGTTCAGAGCTCAAACGCCTCTCCTACATCCACTTCTCCTAAATCAAACTGATTTAGAATTTCACTAAACAACCGGGATTTCACCCAAAGCTTTACAAGCTTAGTTCTTCAGGATTTCACCATTTACAATAGATTTTACAGGATTTCACCCAAATCTCACTCAAGATACAATGAATATTGTATTTTGAGTCTCACAAGACTTAGTACAAGATAGAATGAAAGATTAGAATAAAAATCTCTAGCTTACAATGAAGAACACTCAAAGAAATAGAAGTTTTAGAGCTCTAGTGTTAAAAAAAAAAAAAAAACCGAGTATGATTTTAATAAAAAGAATAATGGAAGCTTTTTGCTCAATATAGCACTTGATTTTCACTTGGCAAGAGTTTTAATCTCCATTTGAATCTTCTAGTATTTATAAGAGAAATAAATTATGATTATTGGGCTCTTTATCTAAAAATAACTTCTCCCTCCATACTTCCAACGGTTATATTTTTTTGACAACGTACCATGAGTAACAGCGATGACTTTCAAAGTAACAACGGTGAAACTGAGTAACCATGGTGAAATTAATTGTAACGTTGGTGAGTTTTGACTTGGAGAAAAGCCTTCACTTCTGTACCTTTTTCACCGCGGTGAGTCTTGAGTAATGACGGTGAGTTTTTAAATACTTTGAATTTTATTTTTCCTCCATCTTGGTAACCGTGGCTCTCAAAATTCAAGGCGGTTACTTTCTGTAAACAGTAACTATGAGAGGAAAAACACATATACAAATATTTGTTAGTCAAATTATAATTGTTTAATTAATTTTATTCAACTTAATCATGATTTATGGAATCATCAAAATACTTAGAGGACAACAAAGATGAGACGCCACATCAGATTACTAATCTGACTAAGAAAGTAGGGCCGACCACCAACCTCTCTCTCCTTCTTCTCTTTCTCACTCTTTCAAATCTCTAAATTCATTTCTCTCTAAACCCAATTTAATAATTCAAACTAAACAAACAACTAATTCATATGAAAAACTAACCTTCACTACCTTCCTGTTCTTTCTGTCCCAATTCACCCTCTTCCTCTTCATGATCATCATCCTCCTGTTCTTCTTGTCCCAATCCCAATTGCCATTCTAGCAGATAAGCCAACAAGGCCATAAGCAAATTCAAGTTAGGTAGGTCAACCTATCCATAAACTGAATCCTAGAAAAACCTAGGTAGGTCAACCTTCCTAGAACCCAAATCAGGCTCATGCACACATTCAAATTCAAGTCAATTTTTAAATTCACTGATTTTCATGGAAAAAAAAAATCCAATTCAGCAAAAAAAGAAGAAAATGAGGGGAAAAGGAGATTAGAAAAAGAGAAAAGCAAAAAGTACCTCAAATTTAGAAAAAAGAGTGGTGATTTGGGTCTTCCCAAGAGTATCCATGGTGAGTGAATAAGTTGCTCCAAATGACCCACTATGACTACTGAGCACGGCGTGATGAAGCTGCTGTGGTGGTGCTGGATCGTGACGATGACAAAATTGGATTGAAGATATGTTGCCTATGTTCATAATATCTCTCATAAATATGGGAAATTAGGTCCAAGAGGTAAGAAGAGTATATTTGTGAGATATTTTGAACTGTAAAAAGGATATGTTTTTATAGGTGAGCAAGGCAATGGGAGTAAAACTAAATTTGAATCACGAGATGTCACATTCTTAGATAACAATTTTCCTAAGCAAGGTGATTTAAACCAAGACTTCTCCTTATTCGAGACCATAGATTAAGATTCACACATACCACTTCATCCGAGTGGGAGAAATTTGGTGGATGACATTGGTTCAATTCCACTAACTGTCTTGCTCCAAGTGGGAGTAAAGATCCTGGTTCTAGTGGGAGCCTAATGGATTTTGGTTTAAGTGATAGTCCAATGGATCTTGATGAAAATGTTCTTCAAGAATTTGAGTTGAGACATAGTAACCGTGGAATCATTCCTCGTCATCATTTTGAGATCAAAGGTGCATATGAGATTTTTATGGTTGTATCACAAGATGAAGAAAGCCAAAGAATGTAAAAAAGGCTCTCTCATGCCCTGCTAAGGATAACTGGATAAAAACAATGGAAGAAGAAATGAAGTCTATGAGATCAAACCAAGCTTAAGAATTAATATATCTCTCAAAAGGACGTAAAGCTATTGGGAATAAGTGGATTCTCAAGATTAAGCATAAAGATGATGGCAATATCAAGAGATATAAAGCTCATCTCATTACAAAAGGGTATACACAACAGAAAGGGATTGATTATGAGGAGATATTTTCTCCTGTTGTGAGGTTTACCTCTATAAGGTTAATTATAGCTATTGTTGCAAATCTTGACCTTGAATTACATCAAATGGATGTAAAGACTATATTTCTCAATAGAGAATTGGATGAAGATATTTATATGGAACAACATATAGGCTTCTTCAAAGAAGTCCAGGAACATAAGGTTTGCATATTGATGAGATCAATCTATGGTCTTAAGCAGCCTTCAAGTTAGTGGTTTATTAGCTTTCATAATGCAATTATGTCAAATGATTTCACTATGATAGATGAAGACTATTGTGTATATACTAAAAGGTCAAAGGACAAAGTAAACCAGTTTGTCATTATGTTGTTATATGTTGATGACGTATTATTAGCTGCAAATGACAAAGAGTATCTGTATCATATCAAAAAATGGTTATCGTCTAACTTTGAAATGAAGGATATGGGTGAAATAACATATAATCTTGAACATAACAAATTTATCTCTTTCTCAAGAGATATACATAATAAAAGTTCTTGAACAGTTCAATATGCGTGATTGCAAACCCATAAATACTCCTATTGTTAAAGGCGAAGGCATGAGCTGGCGACTATGTCCTAAGACTCTAGAAGAAAAAAAAATGTATGAAAAATGTTCCCTATGGAAGTGCGATTGGAAGTCTAATGTATGCAATGATGTGTACAAGACCATATATTTATTTTGTTGTTGGGATAGTAAGTAGATATCAATCCAACCCAGGCCCAACACAATGAAAAACAGTGAAAATGATATTGAGATATCTAAAGGGTAATGTGAATTACTCATTGTGTTATCAATATGGAGATATGTAATTGAGAAGTTATACAAATGTTGATTGGGCTGAAGATGTGGATGAGACAAATCCACTTATGGATTTGTTTTCTTGCTTAACAATGGTGCCATATCCTAGACTATCAAGAAACAATCATGTATAACATTATCCACATTGGAATGAATTTGTAGCATTTTTAGTTGCAGTACAAGAGGCAATCTGGCTAAAGAGATTATTAGAACATTTGGGTATGGGTGTTGCCAATGAATCAGTGTTAGTAAACTATGACAGTCAAGCAGCTATAGCTTACACCAAATACCCAAAATTTCATTACAAGACGAAGCATATAGACACAAAATATAATTTTGTGAGAGATATAGTTACACACAAAAAGGTGGACATGAAATACATTTCTATAGATGGGATGGTTGCAGATCCTTTAACAAAGTTTGTTCCTAGAGATGTATTTATTGGACATACAAAGTCTTAGGGATTGCATAGATGTTAATGTATTTATGTTATTTGTTGTTTTTCCCAATAATGTTCACTTATTATTTTTATTAATACTAAGACATGATGTTTGTTTTGTGCTTACATGAGTGTGGATGTTTAGTACATTTGTTGTTATTGTTTTGTGAAAAGCATGTCGGACATAAATAAGATTGACCTTCTCACATGTTAATCGCTTTTATTTATTTATGTAATGAATAAAAATGAGACTAATTTTAAGCAAGTTATATGGGTGATAATTGAGAGAGCTCATACTTGAAATAAGATAGTCATCTCATTCTAGAAAATGAGATTTATATATCATAATGGTGATATTGATGTGGTAAATTATTTGTAATTGTGCTTGTATCTGTCTAAGTTGCTAGATGCGAGTTCTAAAGTGAGCTGAGTAGATAAATGAATTCAAGTTAGGCATTGAGTATGTCTAAACTATCATCTACATAGTGTTTCTTAAATCAAAATATGTTTTTGATAAACATGTACTCCATGGAAAAGGATAAAACTCTATGGCATGTGTTTCATACCACATATGCAAATTTTCGATCAAAGGGATGACAAAAGTTAATGATCTCAACTTTTGAAAATGTGAGACCCTTGGAAATTATGGTTGTCAAAATATACTACCCTTATGACTTTTGGCTAGTTCTTAAGATATAATTCAGTATTGGCTATCTTAGGGTGTTATCAGAAGATTATGAGTGATTCGATCCTATGGGACATTTCTAGAAAAACAAGTTGAATTATGATTAAGGGAACTAAACTGAAAAGAAAATTGCTCAGTGATCACTTTTAATTTTTTTGTTCATAAATCAACTAATTATGTTTATGAGTTAACATAATTGTGAATACAAATTGTTATGAGATCAAAAGAGAGACAAAGAAATATGATAACTAATATGGGGTGGTGCATTCTTTATCTACTCAAAATATTTTTTTATCGAGATGCTATATATCTTTAGCAGGTTTATAAAATAGAGCTCTCGTAATATGTCGGTCGCAGGGTCTATTTGTCGAATATGAAATGTCTACAAAGTTAGCCATATAAGATATGTGTCTCATCATGTGCAAGTAAGAAATGTTGAAATTAATGGGTTGGGTTCAAGTATACCCATGACGAGTGTATAGACCCGGATCCATTAGTTAATAATTAATTATAAAGGTAATTAATTAATATAAATAAATAATATTATTTATATATTATTTAATAGAATTCTAAGAAGATTTAGATAATTACCTAGTAGTGGAAAGTTGTCAGATATTTTATTTAAAATTAAATATCTATAAAGAGAGATTTACGATTAACAAATTAACAAAAAGAGAACGCAAAAAAATATATATATATGTGATTCTCTCTTAAGAATTTATATTGGTGAACAAAGAGCCATTGAAAGTTTTTAAACTGTGAAAATAAAAGCTATACATTTATGATTGTTTCTGGACTCGTGGTATAAGTCAAGAACACGATTATTTGTGCTTTAAAAAATAGGTAGTGTACCCATTTTATATAGATTGTAAAATCTTACAGATTATTCCATAAAAAGGTAAGGATAAACCAACTTTTTGTTTATCTTAGAGCATCACCAAGAGGCTTTTTAAATGTCTCCTTAGTAAAAAATAGAGAACCGTATCACTATTTTTTTTTTCAACAAGCTTTCTATTTATTTTCATTCTCTAAATTTTTTTAGGAGCTTATTTCTCTCTCCTCAAATTTTAAGAGAGAGACTGACTCCCTATCTAATATTTTAATATTTTCTTTTCTACTTTTTTCATTTCTTTCATTTTTTAAATTATTATTATTATTAATCAAAAATTTATTATTATTAAATTACTATATTATTATTAAAATATTATTTTATAATATTTTAAATTAGATTATTATTTTTTAGTAATAAAAATTTTATGTAAAGTAAAAGAAATAAAATTATAGTATAATAATAATGATAGTTTGTTATAATATTTTATATCATGTTATTTTTTTTTTTAGTAGTAAAAATTTTATATAGGGTAAAAAAAATAATATTACAATAATAATTATTATTATTATTATAATATTTTGTTTTAATATTTTTAAAAAGATTATTTTTTTAGCCACAAAAAATTTATGTAGAGTAAAAGAAATGAAATTATAAATTTATATATAAATAAATTGAATTGTGAATTTATTAATAAAAAAATAAAATAAAAAGTGTTATTAGAGTATACATATTTTTTTAAAATAAATTAAAATAAAAAAATTAATTATTTATAATATAATAAAAAGTAAAATAGAGATAATTGTTGAATGCTCTTATATTTTGTAATTTCATACATATTTCGTATGGCATATTGAACCAGAAGTTGGGTTGGGGTTGCGAGTAGTTGAGTTCAGCTACAGCCTCAAATAGGAAGACATTCCCTGAAATAGGAAGTTTCTGGCGCTTGTTTTCCTTTAATTAATTAATTATTAATCATTAATTATTCAAACTGTGGGGCCATCTTAATCAAACGCAGTAATTGTACTAATCAACAATCACGTGCCCAACAGCTGGCATTCAGCATCACGGTTCATGCTGTGCCACAGTATAGATTATTGTTTAATAATGAATGAAGAATTAATCTTACTACAAAATATATATATATCTTCTCAATTTTCTTTAAATATGTGATGAGTGAACATTTTTTAAATTTAAGTTCTTTAATTTATTATTTTGTTAAAAATTTTCATCTGTTTGAATAAAATTATTAAAAAATATATAATATTTATTGTGTAACATGTGATACTAAAAACAATTATTGATTATTAAAATCTCATAAATACCATTCCAATAAATAAATAAATTGTAACAAATTAACTACCTATACAATACTTTTAAAATATCCAAATTTGAAATTTTTTACCTACTAAATCAAACTATAAAAATTAACCTAACATTTTTTTATTTTTAATATAAAATGCATGAATTATATATATATAATAAAAGCTAAACTTAAAATATTAAGTAATTCTCACAAAAATTAAATTTATATAAAACAAACTCATCATTTTTTTTTTCATATCATTATATTTGTGTAAGTTATAATTAAAATTTATATAAATTTATAAATATAATATTTTTTTATTATTTTTTCAGTTGAATCATATATATATATTTTTTATTAATATTCAAAATTATCAAAAGATAATTTTTATTTTAGAAATATCAATAGATAATATTTAAATTTAATAAAAAAATCAATAATAATAATTCATTTATATTAAAAAGATAAGATAACCTGTTTAAAAAAAATAACCTGTGGAATTGAGACACGTGTCCTAAAATCTTGAAATGGCTAGATGGTTCCAGAGCCTTCTGTTGTAGCCGTTGGAGAGAATAGAAAACAGAGAGAGAAAGGAGGGTATAAAAGAAACTCAAGAAGCTATCCCAACGGTTACCTTTTTTAATTCTGAAGCTGTGACTTTTTTAAAAATAAAAACCCAAGCACCCATTGAAAGCGACCAAAGTGAGATGCATTAATAACTTGAATCCATATTCCAAAAGAAACCAATACTAATTCATAGTCCTAGAAATAAACTTTTTTTTTTTTCCTTTGCCAAAGGTCCTAGACATAAACTTGCGCTTCACCTAGAAAAATATTCAAAATTATTGAAAATTATTTTCATACCACGTTTAATAAAATTTAATACAAAAATTAATAAAAATCACAAATAAAAAAAAATAAAAAGACTTTTTAGTGTTACAAATAAAAAATAATAATGCTAATAAAATAAGCATTAAATAAAATCAGTACAAAAAGAGTATCTAAAGTATAAATTTTAATTCTCTAAAGCCAATATGAGTTTACATATCATAGAAAAGATTAAGAGTCATGTGTGATTGAAATTCATAAATTTTAATGACATAAATATTAGAAGAAAGAAAGAAGTTATATATATATATATATATATATATATATATATATATATATATATATATATATATATATATATATATAAAGAACAAAAAGGAAACTAAAAAATTGAAGGAGAAGAAGGATATAAAAGAAAATCACCTGATATAAAGAGAGAGAGAGAGAAGTATTATAGTGTTATTTTAATTTATAGATATAACTACAGAAGGTACGTAAATATACATATTTATTAAATATTGAAAGGTTTAATTAATAGAAATATAAATTTGTGACTTTTAATTTTCCAATTAATAACATTTTGTATTTATTATTTTCAATTTATATTAACACCTCATATATATTACTTTTAATCAATGTCTTTAAATTCAGCCTGATCTTAAAATCGATGAAAGCATAATGTTACATGTCAGATATTCAATCGAAATTGAACCAAATTTTTAAATAATATTATATATTTATTATTTATATATTAAAAATAAATATAATATACATATAATTAAAATTAATGAATATTATTAGAACAATTAATAAATATTATTTAGAAATAACTGTTAAAAAATTATGTCAAATTAACTCATTAAATGATCATTTTAAGACCAAAATTTGAGTGAGCTCCACTACTTGGCAGTAAGAGGTCTACTCGGGTTGTGTTCTCCTACGTAAAAATATGAATTTAAATATTTATATGTTCAAAATGATGAATAAGTGAATGATAATTTGAAACTCAAAATTAACTTTATGTTAAGGAAAGTGAAGGAATAAAAAAGTGAGTTATCTCACATTAAAAAAATGTAAAGTTGGAATGAGATATATATTCAAAGTTTCTTCCTTTTAATACAAAAAAAATAGCTAAGGAGACTCTCTCGTGAGCACAGGAGGTGCAAATCTACGATCTGAACCCACGTTCAACGTGTAAACTTTCGATCTGCGTACACGAATGCTGGACTAAAATAGATTGGCTTGTGCCAGCTTAATTTTGCAATTTTTTTCTCTAGTGTATTGGCAAAAAAAAAATTTCCTCCTATGACATTTATTTTTTTGCCAAATTTTAATTTTTTTTTCCATGCCCCGGTTAATCTGAAAAAACCAATCTAGGTCTTTAAGTACCCGACCAGTTCACCGGTTTTTTCCCAAATTATGAAAATTGCGGTTTTTTAACCTAACTCGGACTGGCTTGGGGACTAGTTCTCAATTTTCTCAATCCAACCAATCCGAGTTTGACAACAATGCTTTTAATTTATTAAACTTATTTTTTTTACATTAATTAAAACATAAAAAATCATATAAATAATTTCAAAATTCTATGAAAAAAAAAAAAAGGATAAATAGAAAGTTCATAAAAGAGATGACCTCCAACTTTCTCATAGCTTTGGCCTTAATATATAGTATATAGATTTGTTAAGCTAAATTACTATAATATTTATTAAATATATTATTATAATTAATACGATAATATGAATTTTATTAAAGTTAACACTTTAATTTTTATTTATAAATTATGAATTTTTTTTATTACATTTTAATTGTTGACTTTTTAATATGTATACTTCTATTTCTGAATTTTAAAAAGGTAATATACTTTAATTTTTTTTATTTATATTTTTGTAATTTATTTCAATCACAGACATCTTTTTTAACCAAGAAGATTCATTGCTCAGAAGAAACAAAAACAGTGACATAATTATTAGCTAATGAGATAATATTAGCTGGTTAGGAATACATGTAAACCAATTAGAGGGACAAGAGCCTAATCATAGTAACTTTATTATTTAAAATACATTGCGTCATAGGATTTATATTAATTTTATTCTATTCAATGTTGATATGTAATTGTTCCAAAATGTTAGCACATAATTTGAGCATCAATAATCGATAATTACCATTCGTATGATTCATCGATCAGAAATTGTTAAATAAATTGATAACTTACATTACATATATATATATATATATATATATATACAGTAATTACTAGGGATAGAAATTTGACATGACTCGGTGAATATTCATTTTACTCCGATTATAATGGGTGAGTTTTACTCACCTCATTTAGTAGTGAGGCAGGTACAAATTTAAAATGTAAAATTCGTTATGAGTTTGGATCGGATACATGTTAAGTGTATATTTGCTCTTTACTCGACTCAATTATATAAAATGACATGTAACATTCATTATATATATATATATTCAATAATTACTAGGGATAGCAATTTGACATGACCCGGTGAATATTCGTTTTACTCCGATCATAATGGGTGAGTTTTACTCGCCTCATTTAGTAGTGGGGCGGGTGCAAATTTAAAATGTAAAATTCGTTATGAGTTTGGATCGGGTACATGTTAAGTGTATACTTGCTCTTTACTCGACTCAATTATATAAAACGACATGTAACATTCATTATTTCTAAATAACATTCATTACTTGACTATGATAATGTTGGTAATTTGATTCTAGTAATGTTGGTAACTTGACTCTGGTAACGTTGGTAACTTTAATGAATGAGCGTGATTTTTCTCTTATGTATTAGAAATCTCAATTTTATCTCGATAGGTAACATTCATTACATATGTGTTACGAATGTAAATTGCTTGAGTGTTCACAATGTGTAACGAACGTGACTTTACTCCGAATGTAAATTGCTTAAGTGTTCACAATGTGTAACGAACGTGACTTTACTCTTTGTTTAAAAATTTTTAAAATTCAATTAATTATTATTCGTTCAGAATGTGTAACGTACGTTACCCTGCATATCAACAAACACTTGGCAAGTAAACGGATATATTCGTTGTGATAATTTGAATTTTTAAATTGAATTGAGAAGGTAGGAGGTGAAGGTGGAAGGAGAGAGATTTGGATCCAACCATAATTAAAATGACTAGCACTAGTCAATTGGATGGTTAACCATTTTATTACTTATATGATTTTTGATTATTTTGTAATTTTTAGATGTGGGACTATTTTTTGTAATTTGTAGTTTTTTAACACTCTCCCTCAAGTGCAACTGGGATTTGACTTTGACGCCCAATTGTCACTTGAAATTGAAAACCTCCATCTGAAATGTAGGCCGAATCTTTCAGAATTGAAATCCGAATCTTTTGAAATTGAAATCCTTCACCTGAAACGCAGCTCGAATCTACCGGATACTCTGATACCATGTGATAATTTGAATTTTTGAATTGAATTGAGAAGGTAGGAGGTGAATGTTGGAGGAGAGAGATTTGGGTCTAATCATAACCAAAATGACTAGCACTAGTCAATTAGATGGTTATCCATTTATTATTTATATGATTTTTGATTATTTTATAATTTTTAGACCTGAGACTATTTTTTGTAGTTTGTAATTTGTAGTTTTTTAACACTCATCTTACCAGCTTGCCCTGTCCCGCTTTAAATACAGAGCAAAGCGAGTACAAAATCAACCTGACAAAACAAAGGCGAATAATGAAAAACCTGCCAACTGCCATTCTTAGTAATTACCATCAGTAATCTATTGATAAATTGCTTTAGTATTTAGTGATTTTCGTGCCGTGAATTAACAAAATTCATTTCAATTGATTTAAAGTCTATTTGACATTATAAATAACATAGTGAAAAAAAAAAAAAAAGAACTTTGTTGAGGATGAATAAATGGGAATGGTGTTGGTGTTTTACAAATAAATAAATAATTATTACTTTATTATTACCCTTTACAGGGCAGGAGTGGCCGTCTTTCTGTTTTGGATATGAGCAAAAATAGTGAAAGCAACACGTCTAATCTTTGCCCCCCATTTAGGCTTGGATCATACATTAATATTATACACACGCATGTGTATCTGTTTTTTTTTTTTTTTTTTTTTTTTTTTAACCTTTTCATTTCATTTATTTTTGTTTTTTAGGATACATATTTTTAAAGAAAGAGACAATGAAAGAAATCCTTCTAAGAAGCCTTAGACAATTTTCAGTTGAGCTAATTATTAATCCCTGCATTGCAGTTCTATAAATCATGCTAAAAGTTCAACTGTTGTCTATTGATGGTGTTCACTTGGAGAATAATGTTATTGTTTCTTCTCCCTTCTACTTAAAATAAAAATAATAATAATTTACGTCAAAAAATTAAATATTCTCAATTAATTTCATTTGTTTTGAAAGTATATTTGGTATATATATTGATTTTTTTAAAAAAATTATTAATCAAATAATATCATAAGTTAATTTTGTATATATTATTAAGTTTTTTTTTATCCGATTTTATTGAGACAAATTATTTATGCTGAAATTAGAAAATTTATAATTAAAAAAATATAGTATATTTCAAATCTCAATATTGGTTTGATTCACTTTAAAATGAATATGTAAATGAAAATGAATATGAATATTTAAATTCAAATAATCATATTCTAAGTTTATTTTTTAAATAAATAAATTAAATTTATAAATTAAATACCTTTTGAATTAAGTGAAAAATAAAATTTATTTTAAAAATTGCATTAAATTTTGGATTTTGAAGTGAATCAAACATACATCTAGAAATGTTGATTTTGAGTTCTATGGACTAAAATATATAATGTTTATCTTGAAAGCATTATGATAATTTTTAATCAATATTATTTAAAAAATAATTTATTTCGACAATAATTTTAATAATAATATAAAAAAGATCCTGTTATTTTAAATATAAAAAATTATAGTATGATGTACTTTAAATTCTAACATTTAATTAATAGATAATGTTTAAGGAAATCTTGTCAATATCAATTTACAAGTAATCACTTTCTTATTTAATTGAAATTCCCATCAAATGGGCTCCATACAAATGCAACTATATCTATCAAATTTCACTAAAGAATATTTTTATGGGACTTTGATTTTGGCGGGTACGTTTAGAGTTGTTATTAAGAGTTTAAAATGTAGGTTTATAATTTTTTTATTTAATTGATTGATTTTTATTATTATTTTAAATTATTTTTTTAAATTTATTTATGAAAGAATCATTAATTTATCTGTATTTGAAAAAGTAATTAAATTTTTTTTTTGTTAAAAAATCCTTTTTTTAAACACAACTCTAAACGGGCCCGCATCAACAATTGGAGGATATTTTAGAAAGGTGGTAGAGTGTGGCCTCAAAAGAAAAGCAGAATTCAATCACAAGTCTCAATATCAATAAAGTTTGAGAGACAATACAACAAATGTTTACTGTGAATGAAGTTGCATGTGTTAGCTCTATAATGGTTTTTTTTTTATTTCAATTACCTCATATTAACTATATACGAACTGCTTATTAGTTGGCAAGTGGGTGTGGTCTCAACATTATTAAGTATTAACCAAAACCATTAGCAGAAAACACCAATAAACACATGGATTAGGATCATCTCATGTTTATCCCAACATAATAATTGATAAAGCATGTTAATATAATCTCCACTGTTAAATATAAAATAAACCGTTAAAATTTATTTTTACATTATAGCTACATGTATACTCCTAAAAATTTGAAAATATAATTTTCAAACAAACTCAACTGTTTATTTAGTATTTAATATTGAAGATTATATTAACATTATGTCATGACCTATCATATTGAAATGTACATGATAGAATCTTAATCCTAAGCAAATACAAAAAGTGAAAAATATATTATAGCATTTACAAGCATAGTTTAATGGTAATACATTTCTTGATTGGATAATAAATTCATATTTAAATTCTCCCTTATCTAATATTAAAAAAAATCTATTGAATTAAATGTTTGTTTCGTAATACAAAAATAAGAGAGTTTAAACTTTAACAAAAATTTTATTTAATTATTGTGTTTACATTCACAGATAATTGTTTTATTTTTCATTATATTTTAAATATATTGTTAAGTATAATTTTCATTTTTCAAGATCATCATTAAATTTTATTATGTTATGCAAAATTAAATTAGAAATAGGACTTTTTTAAAATCTAAACATCAATTTTTATTAATCATTTATACTTTGTACAATAATACAGGTGCAGTGTGCTTTATATAAATATATAATTATGGGTGAGATGACTTTGTTTTTTTGGGTAAATTATTATTTCGTTCTTAAGGTCTAATTTAATTAATGAAGTATTTTTTTTTTTGAGAAATTAACTAAATAATCTCTGAATTTTATTTCCTTCAAACCATTTAATCATTCTATCCAATTTTGATACTTTTTTCTGTTAAATTTATATGAAATAACTAAAATGCCCTTATTTATATATTAAAAACAAGATTTTTTTTATTAATTATTTTTTTTATTTTAATTCAATTTAATAACTAAAATTTTCTTATTAAATGAATAAAATTTTCAATTATAATTTTATTATTTTTAATATACATACGAGAAAATTTTAATAATATCACATAAATTTAACAAAAAAATATATAAAAATTAAACGAAAAGACTAAATAGTTTGACAGAAATAAAATTCAGGAACCATTTAATTTTTTTTTGCCAAAAAAGGACTATTTAATTAATTTTTTAAAAAATATTTTATTAATTAAGTAAAATTTTAGGAATAAAATAATAATTTATCCATATTCTTATTGGAACAAAGAAGTAACTTAATAAAACATATAAAATTGTCCCTGACATCATTTTATTATGATAAAAAGAAATTATAATTACTATAAAATTATTAATTGTGATATGAATATGCTATATGGTATATCCCAATATTCAGCTGTAAGTTTTAATAAGTTACCTGGAATATTCTTTTTCAGGCATGATAAAAATCTGATTAATTATTTCACAAAATTTATAATAAAGTAAGTAAGTGGGCCACTTAATCATTGAAAATCAGAGGGTTAATCCAACAATGCATATTCAGGATTTGGCTACAAACTTCTCTGTATTTGTTCTTTTTTGAGCTAAAACTTCTATGGTTATCTTATTAATTGAAAAATGTGGAATTGGAATAATTAGGTACATTATTGTTGAAAGCAATAGGCCTTCAACAATAAATTTTTGTTTATATTAATATTGGATTATTATTTCAATGATGACTATTTATTTATTTATTTATAAAAAAATATATGAAAAATATAATTATAACAAATGAATTTAACAACACTAATTTAATATAATTAATACTTACTATTAAAACTAATAATCAGCCACTAGTACATATATACCTATAATAGTATGTTAATAGCATTAATAGAATGTTAATAGTGTTATCCAATATATATAATAGTAATATTATTAAAAAAATTTTGGTTATAGACTTTTTATATATGGCATAATTTTGTTATTAATTTTTATTTGCATCAAAATTTTATTTTTTAGCAGCACTTAGATTCTGTTGGGGAAAGTAATTATTTGTTGTAGTGGTGATTGGTTTGGAATTTCAAGCTGCTATTTGTTCAATTGTGGCATGCATAATGAAGGATAATAACTGGATAAATACATTTGCAATCTTGATTTTGGAATTTTTTTTTTTACATTGAAAATTTCTAAAGGAAAAAGACTATAAAAATTTAAACTCTAAATTTCTTAAATTTACCGAACAGGCAAATTATTCTAGGAGTTTTTACATAAACACCCTAAAAATATAAAATATTCTCATATATATATATATATATATATATATATATATAAATACACTTATTAAATTTTTTATTTCAAAAACGCCACACTTTTAAAGATATATCATAAATATATTAAAAGTATATCATAAGTATATCAAAATTATATTATAAGTATATAAAAAAATAATATTTTTGAAAATCTAACAAGATAAAAGGATATTTTAAAAAAAATTTAAAAAATTATATTTGGTGTAATTTTTTCCTTATTCTAAAGATGTTCTGAAATTTATATTTATTGGCCAAAAATCATATAACAATGTTATGGAATTGGCCTGTATGATTTTGTGCCAACATCGAGGCCCAATACTTGAGAGAATGGGCCGAAACAGACCTATTGTCATTAGAAACAATGAAATTATTATTACTATTTGCCTATTCATAGCTATGTTTTGAAGTTGGGCTCCATTTTTAAATCAGTGAAAATAAAGAGTCATGACTCAAAAATTCAATTAAAATCAAATTAAGATCGAACTGAAATTTTAAATAATAATATATATTTATTATTTATATATTAAAAATAAATATAATATACATATAATTAAAATTAACTAAATGAATAACTAAAGATCGTTACTTAGAAATAACTAACATTATTTGTTATTTTCAATCAACGTTATTTATTTTTTGGTACAAATAGTATCGTTTTGTATCTTTTGCACAATATTGTACCATTTTATGCCTTTTAATTGGAAAAAAAAAAAAATCTCAGAACCCATTTAATTCGAAAAATCTTGACCAGTTTGTCTGAGCCACTAGGTACCCGGCCGAATCACCAAGTTTTTCCTGATTCTAGACCTTTTTCGTTTTTCAAACTAACTCAAACTGACCTATAAACTAATTTTTGGTTGAACCAATTGGATGGATACGAATTTCAAAACAATGATTCATTGAGAGTTAATCATATGTTTTATTTTTAGTTTTATCTTGTCCTTAAGTTTAAAATGGTCTAATATAATATAATTTTATGATTTTTTTATCACAAAAAATTAGTCAGGTACCAATTAATATTATTTGATTAAAGAAGCATAGCTTGATTGACACTTGGATCTTATATAATACTAGATGATCACCCGCGATATCTTGGACTTGATAATAATATTTTTATTTAAATGTAATTTTATTACTTGATAAATAGATATGTAATTGAATAATAATACATCTAAATTATTTTTTTAAGTCTAATATTTTTTATAAAATTTTGATCAAAATAGATTGGTTACTAAGTAAATAATATTTTTTTAAATTCATTGATTAAATTATTTCAATCATCATAAAATTTTTCAAAAGCAATGTCTATATAAGTATTTGTTAAAAAAAATAAATAAAAAAATAAAAAAATCTTAACATTGAGATTGTAGGAAAGTTTTGACATCAGGTAACTTGAAATATCATCCGTGCAACTAATTAACCTGAAATATATAGCATAAATAATAATATTATTATTTATGGAAGAACAAAGAGTACTAATGCTTGTAAAATAGAATAGCTCGGCAACACCAATGAACTCTACTAATATAGTGGTAGCTGGAGAGAGGCAATATGATAGCCTCTGTTTCATCCTCATATACAGTTGGGAGGTTTATTAGAAAGTCTAACGATGCACCACATTATACCCTTGATACCATAGATGACATGGATAGGCAAGAAAAAAAAATTATAATGTAAAATCAACAGTCTCTCTAACTCATTTAAATATTAGAAAAAAATGTGTTTTTAAATAATACATGGACATGAAAGTGGTACTTGGATTAGATATCAATAAGAAATCAAACCCAATAAAAAGACATGGTTAATATCAAGAATTAAATAGATAAACACATTGAGAATGATAGTAATTGGAACAAATTATGGGAGTGGTCCAAACATATATATAATAGTGGAAGAAACATGAAGATTAATTAATAATACAACCAAAAACACATTAGGAGAACAAAAGCAAAAACTAAAAATAGAAGAGAAAAATTTCTCATTTTATTCCTCAACCAATCAAGCATGGAAGCTGTAAGTAAACAATACAAAAAAATAAAATGGAAATTCAGTTGAAACTACTCAACTCAGTGTAAATCCAACAACCAACAAATCCTCATTTGTACAAATAAAAAAATTGAATTAGGGGTCATCACAGTAGCAACTATCAAAACCAAGACTTTAACCCTGACAAATTGGGGCTACAGCAAAAGGGAGTGATTAAAAGATAAAATATTG
Source organism: Vernicia montana (assembly GCA_949750685.1). Lineage (NCBI taxonomy): Eukaryota > Viridiplantae > Streptophyta > Magnoliopsida > Malpighiales > Euphorbiaceae > Vernicia > Vernicia montana. The sequence continues at coordinate 22,540 of CATKHJ010324773.1, forward strand.
GTTTATGATCATCAAGTTGTTAATAATATGCCTATTAATTATATATATTGCCAAAAAAGGACATATAAACATACATATTTTTTTACACAGAAAATTTAATTTTACAAATAGAAACACTACAGACATTTAAAGCAATACTTTAAAATGAATTAAGACATTCTTCAATTAAGTTAATCATCAATGGAAAAAATTAAAATTTTAAAGAAAATTTACCTGAATTTCTATGTACTTAGGTAAAATTCAAGCGAGCTTGATCAAGGACACCAACAAAGAATCCTTTGCAACACTAAACCATAGAGAGTAAAAAATTGTAAGGGATGGAAAATTGATAGGAGCAACACAACAGAAAAACTCTTAGACAGCAACTTAAAAAATTAAGCATCTATGGAAGGAGATCAAATCTAAAATTACCATAGGACTAATTATGCATTGAGAGGTAAAGAAAAAAAAAGTATACACATTAATTTGTTATATTAAACACAAATAAAATTACTAAAAAACTTTATCTTCCTATCTTGCAAAGATTCTTTTCAGACTTACATGATTCAGAAGGGCATTCTTCACCAATCCTCGTGTGTTGATACACCATCTTAGAACGGTGTGGCTGAAAGAAAAAAATAGACATCTCCTTAAAACAGTCAGAACACTACTTTTCCAAATGCATGTTCTTAAATAATTTTGGGTCGATGCAGTCTCCACAGTCTATTTTCTAATTAATTGCATGCCTTCATCTGTTCTTTATAGTGAGACCCGTTATAGTGTCCTTTTTCCTACTAAACTCTTGTTTCCAATTGAACCTCGAATATTTGGTAGTACGTGTTTTGCTCGTGATGTTCGTCCCCAGGTAATAAAATTAGATCCCAAGTCTTTAAAATGTGTTTTTCTGGATTACTCTCATTTACAAAAGGGGTATCGGTGCTATTATCCTAGTCTTAACAAATATCTTGTGTCAGCCGAAATTACCTTTCTAGAGTGTATTCTTTTCTTTTCTACTTCTTCTACTCTTTTCAGTAAGGGAGAGGATGATGATCTATTGGTTTATGATGTCACATATCAGTCACCTAATGTTGCTCCCTCTTCTCCGCCATCTGCAACACCACCATCCCTACCACCACTACAACCACCTCTTATAGCCACGTCTATTTCAGACGATGAGACCCACCTGATACATGTTTGACACATGTCTCTTCCTCGACATCATATCCAATGACCAATGATCTTGATCTTCCAATTTCTCATCGCAAAGGTAAACGTTAGTGCATTTATCCTATTTCCTGTTTTGTCTCTTATGATCATTTGTCTTCTTCTTTTTGTTCTTTTGTTGTATCTCTTGATTCCATAACTCTTTCCAAAACTATTAATGAAGCCTTGTCTCATCCTGGCTGGCGTGATGCTATGATAGAGGAGATGAATGTTTTAGATGTTAATGATACTTGGGATTTAGTGAACTTACCTGTAGGAAATAAGGTTGTTAGATGTAAATGGGTGTTTAAAGTCAAATTCAATTCCGATGGATCAGTTGCTCGACTTAAAGCCCGCCTTGTGGCTAAAGACTATGCCTAGACTTATGGTGTGGATTATTTTGACTCTTTCTCTCCTGTTGCTAAATTGACCTCTATTCGCTTATTCATTTCTATAGCAGCTACTCATGATTGGCCTTTACATCAGTTAGACATAAAAAATGCCTTCTTACATGGTGATCTTCAAGAATAAGTGTATATTGAGCAACCTTTAGTATTTGTTGCTCAAAGGGAGTACGGGAAAGTTTGTCATTTTCATAAGTCCTTATATGGTTTGAAACAAAGTCCTCGTGCTTGGTTTGGAAAATTTAGGCAGGTAGTGGAAAAGTTTGGGATGAATAAGAGCAAGTCTGACCACTCAGTTTTCTATAAACAATCTTCATATGGCATCATTCTTCTTGTTGTGTATGTGGATGATATTATCATTACTGGAAGTGATACTATGGGAATTTCATCTCTGAAGACCTTTCTTCACAGCCAGTTTCACACGAAAGATTTAAGAGTGTTGAAGTATTTCTTAGGAGTTGAGGTGACAAGAAGCAATAAAGGCATCTTCTTATTTTAGAGGAAATATATGCTTGCCTTATTAATTGAGACCTGAAAGTTGGGGGCTAAGCCATATAGTGCTGCTTCCTAGTCTGCAGCTCAGAAAAGATGGAGACTTATTTGAAGATCTTGAGAAGTATAGAAGACTGGTTGAAAAATTAAACTATCTTACAGTAACCCGTTTTGATATTGTATACTCTATTAGTATTGTAAGTTAATTCATGTCTTCCCCAACAATTCACCATTAAGAAGCTTTAGAACAGATCATATGTTACTTAAAGGGAGCTCTTGAACAAGGGATACTGTATAAAAATCATGGACATACTCATATTGAATGCTTTTCAGATGCAGATTGGATAGGGTCCAAGATTGACGGAAGATCCACTACTGGCTATTGTGTTTTTATTAGAGGAAATTTGATCTCATGAAAAAGTAAGAAATAACATGTCGTGTCCCGATCCAGTTTAGAATCGAAATATAGAGCTATGACATAATCTATGTGTGAGATAATGTGGATATATCAGCTCTTAACTGAAGTTGGCCTTAAAACCTCAATACCAGCAAAGTTGTGGTATGATAACCAAGCTTCTCTTCATATCGCTTGTAATCCTGTGTTTCATGAACGAACTAAGCATATTGAGATTGATTGTCACTTCATTCGTGAAAAGGTGCAGCAAAATTTGATTTCTACATGACATGTGAAAATTGGAGAATGACTAGGAGATATTTTCACAAAGGCCCTTAATGGGGCTTGTGAACCTTTAATTTTTTACCCTCTGGCATACAACAAAATCCTAGAGGCAGCTAGGCTCAGTAAACAGACCTCCGGAAGTTGAAATTGCCAAAGATTGCCAAAATCCTAAAAATTGAAAATCCGAGCCTCAGGACTTGGGATGTAACACCCCAGGATTTCATTAAATTACTAGAAACCTAGAATTGGGAAATTAAGAATTTATAGAATTATGTGGCGTGCAATTAAGGAATTGGGTTAGTAATCGCGAAATCGGTAGGATAGTGACTTTTAAGATTTTTCAGAAATTTTAACTTAAGTAAAATTAATAGAGAACTATTTAAACATAATATTAGAAACCTAAATTAAAGACTAAAAATAATTCTATATTCAAATTAGAAAGTGTAGTAAAACTTTAAGTAATAAGGGCAAAATTATAATTTTTCCTAAAAGGATAATAATTATACTTTGACTAAAAAACAAAATTAAATTAAAAATACATGTGGATGGGCCGGCCAAGATGAAGGATGTGGAGGAAGTTTTGCCAAAAAATTAAAGTAAATAAATAAGTGGAAAATAAAAAAAAATATATAAGAGGATAGTTGGAAGATAAAATTTCTTATCTTCCATTAACAAACAAAACTTGCAAAGGAAAAGAAAGAGAGAAAAAAAAAGAGATCAAGGAAAGAAGAAGAAGAAGAAGAAGAAGAAGGGCATTTCTAAGGTAAACATATGAATTAATTAGTTACTTTCCATTCATGTGTGTGTATAAGTGTTGTATGATGGTATTGATTATGTTGTGGTGATGATTGAGTGACTATGATTGGTTGATGTATGATGAAGAAATAAGATTTTGTAGTTGAGGAAAGATGAATTGATGAGGAAAAAAGAATTACCTAGGGTAGTTCTAGTAAAAATAAGTAAGAAATGAAAGAATTAAGTGAAAAACGCAAGGAACTAAGAAAGACAGCTTTAGGATTTAGAAAGTATTAGAACTTGAGAGGAACAATTGATTCACTTCGAGTACGAATTTGAAGAAATTCAAAACATAAAAATTATATATTTATTTCTGTAGTTTATTTCACTAGAAGGAAGTTTAAGCTAATTGTTGCTAATTTTGGAGATATGAGAAGAAAAAGAAAACTGCATTCTGTAGACTTACCCTGAGAATTCAAAAAGTTTGAGGTCAATTTTGAGTATCTTAAGATCGAAATTAAAAGATGGTTAAAACATAATAAATGTACCTTAATATGTATTGTAGATGATGTAAAAATTTTAGAACCTAAATCCAAGTACGTTGGGAGATATATAGAAATTTCTAGGCTATGATAAGGTATTGGAATTAGCCGAATTCCTGATATTAACCCTTAAGTTGGACAACCTTAAAGGCGGAACCAAATTGAGGCCAAAATTAATGAAATGTATCCTTGTGAGTCTTATTTCATTGAAAAAAATAATTATATCAAATAGAGTTTTGTTGATGGATTTATAGATAAAAGAGTGTACTGAACTCCTGTGAAACCTAGGATTCAGAATTTAAGAGGATTTAGAACATAACTTTTGGGAATTACTAGAACTCAAAGGAATTGAATTTAGAAATGATGGAGGGGATTTTTTTGGGATTTGACTAAAAAAAAAAGAGGGTTCAGCGTACGGGTGCCGCAAGGTTCCTGCGGCAACCGCAGGCTCCTCCTGCGGTATCGCAGGCCTTTGTGAACCCTCATTTTAGTACCTTCAAAATTATTTCTGAACTTACAGAACTGATCAGAATATTTTTCTATTCAAGCCGGCACTTTTCTGATCATGACCAGACCACCTGTATCAGACAGTATTTTCCCGAGACTGACTGGAGTTTCCTCAAAGCAGACTGCCAAACTATCCCGAGAATACTTCTAAACCTACCAAAGCGGACCGGAATATTTTTCTATCCAACCTGACATTTTTTTCAACCTTGACCGGACCTCCTGTACCAGACATCCTTTTCCTAAAAATGACCCAATTTCCCTCTAAACTGACTGCCAAAATGTCTGATAATTAATTTCGGATCTAACGCCACTGATCGGTAATTTTTCAGACTTCAGAATACCCCAGAAACTGACCCGAAATCCTCAAAAACTGATTCGAAAAAGTCTCAAAAACCGAACTGAAGCCTGGAGCCTGAGGCGCACGTGGCGTCCGAGAGGCGTGGCCACGTGTCCGTTGCGCCTCTACGCGGCTCCGCTTGTCACCACGCGGCGTTCGCGTGGCAGCCATGCGGAGCCACGCGGACGCCGCGTATGCCCTGTGCGGATCCGCCATTAATGCGCTTGACGCGCGTCAGTGGCAAGACGTGTCAGTACGGGCCGACGTGTCAGCCCGTACTGACACGTCTGCAGGCAGACCATGAGGATCCGCCGGCACGTCTGGTGCGTCCTCTAGACGCTCCAGCGGACGCCGCAGGCGTGCCGTGCGGACGCGCGTGTTTCGCACGCGTATCCGCCACCCTTTTTTGCGGCCCTGTCACTTTTTGTACAATTTCGAAATTGCCCCTCATTTTTTCTGATTTTCAAGCCCTTTTTGGTCTTTTTTTCCACCCCCATTTTCCCTATAAATATTTCACTCTCCTCACCATTTCAACATACCTCAAGCTTTATGTTGATTTTTCCAATTGCTTCCTCTCTCTCTCTCTATTTCTAATTAGTTTTTACTCTCTCTCTAATTAATTAGTTAGTTAATTAAAAATTAATTTCAATTAACTAATTAATCTTTTTTTTAAATTCCCATCCACTCTCAATTAATTAATTAATTAAAAATTAATTTTAATTAATCATTTTTTTAAAATTAAATTTTCACTCAAGTGGTTAATTAATCTTTTTAATTAATTAAAGTTTGAGTAATCAAATCTCTTTTTTTTTTAAAAAAAAAAAATCATTTTATTTTCCGAAATGGAACTCTGCTCTAGTAAAATCACTCACCCTCTACCAACCAAAAAGAAGGTATAATCTCTTACCCTTAATCAAACCTCAAATCAAAGCAAACCAATCAAATCTGACCGATTTTTAAACCCTACTTCCACCTCATAGTGGAACGAACTACGCAGGTTTTGATCCCCATTCAATGGGGTACGTAGGCAAGCTTAGAATTTAAATCCAAGTTTCAAATCCAAATCCCAACCAATCCCCTCCCCCATTTATTTCCATGTAAATTTATGTTTTTCCATGTAAATTGTAAATAATTTAGTTAATCATTTTTGGAGTAAAGGAGCGATTTTTTGATTTCCCTAATATCCATAAGGGTTAGAGGAAATATTTTCCTTTACTTGTGGATGTTTAAATACTCGCTATTTAAATACTTGCTCTTTATTTTTTCATCTGTCTCATAATTATACCATATTCATGCATTATAATTGTCATCAATATCCATCATCCATGAAATCATTTTTCAAAAAGTCAAATCAGATTTAAATGCCAAATCGAGATTATTCAAAAAACCTAGTCCTCGAACCCAAACTTGGTTTGAAGATTAGTGATTTTATCCTTGAGTAAATTAATCAAAAGATTAATAAATTGGAGTCAAATTAAGT
>CATKHJ010324953.1:0-20049 GCA_949750685.1 Vernicia montana
AATGTGCAGATGTGAACTGGACTATGCATTCCTGCCAATTTTGAAATTGTTTTAAAATACCTCCATATCCTAAGTCTAATGCATCTGTTTCTACAATTTTTGGAGCCAAAAGATCAGCTATATGCAGACATGGGATTTCTAAAACTTGATTTTTAATTATTTGAACAATCCTAGTATGCTGGTCTGACCATGGTACTGGATTCTTTTTCAACCTATCATGCAATGGTTTTGCTAGACGGTTAATATTTGGACAGAAATCTAAAACATAATTCAGACTTCCAAGAAACCTTTGCAGTTGAGTTTTATCTAAAATTTTATCATGAAACTTAGATGCAAATGCAAGGGATCTCTCAATTGGTGTTATGGTACCCTGAGTGATATAATGACCCAAAAACCTTACACGAGTTTGAAATAGAGATATTTTAGATTTTGAAACTACAAGACTATTTTTCCTAGCAACTTGGAAAAAAGGATGTAGATGTTTGAAATGTTGATCAATTGAGTTTGAAAAAATAAGAACATCATCAATATAGACAATGCAGAATTTTGAATAAGAATTAAAAATGTCATTCATAACTCTTTGAAATTCTGAAGGAGCATTTTTCAAACCAAAAGGCATTACATTCCACTCATATTGACCAAAAGGAATAGTAAAAGCAGTTTTATAATGGTCTTTTGGGTGGATTTGAATTTGCCATAATCCTAACTTCATATCAAATTTTGAAAAAATGAAGGCAAAATAAAGTTTTTGGAGTAAATCCTTTTTGTTTGGAATTGGATACCTGATCCATTTTAAAGCCTTGTTTAAAGGTTTATAATTAATCACAAGTCTGGGAGTTCCTCTTTCTATTTCACTATTTTTGTTGACATAGAAAGCTGCACAAGATCAGGGCGATCTGGATTTGGAAATTAAACCTTTTGACTTAAGATCCTGAATTTCTTCCCTACCATGTTTTTCTAGGGTTTCATTCATTTGGATTGGTCTGGCTTTAGTTGGAATTTGTCTTTCTTCAAAATCATTTTCATAAGGTAGATCAACAATGTGTTGTTTTCTGCTCCAGAAAGCATTTGGAAGATCAGAACAAATTTCTTTTTCAATTTGATTTTGAAAAGCAGTTATTCTTTTTTTAATCAAATTGTTTTGAAGTTGATTTTGAATTCTTTGAAAATTCACATCTTACTGTAGATGCATAAGATGAGTTTGTTTTCCTTTTATTAAAGCATTTATCTCAAAATTAAAAATAGAATGGGCTTTTATAAGATTGAGATTTCTTTTCCTTTGTTTTTTAATAAATGGAAAAACAATTTTTGAATTTTTTGTTTTGAAAAAGATGCCATCATCAGTTGCAGTATAAGGAGTAATCAAATTACTTTAAAGGTATTCCCAAAATAATCATTTGATGAAGGTTTTTTGCAAGAATAAAAACATTTTTTAATGCAATATTTCTACTGACCACTGAAGCTTCAGCTTTTCCGCCAATGGTCAATTTTGAATTATTTGCAGTTGAAAGTTTTTCCCTCATTTCTTGGTGAAATCTTTTTGGAATTAAATCATATTTGATACAGTTGAGGTTTGCTCCTGTGTCAAATAATGTAATAGTATCCAATTGAAAATTATTTGAAAATTTAATTTGGATTTGAATTAAATATTTTCGAGAAGTAATTTCTCTCAAAACATTTCTAAAATTCTTTGGAACATCTAGAGTTTTTTCTAAATCTTCTAGGTTTTGTGATTCTTCAAGATTTTCAATTTGATCATTTGAATCAGAATCATCTTTTTGATTTGAAATAAGGTTTTGAAGTAAATCAGAATCTTTCTGTTGTTTAGATTTTAGCTCTTTAAGTTTTGATTTGATTTTCTTGATTTCTTTTTGAAGGTCCTGAATTGTTGGTACAGGTTTTTTGGATTTTTTGTTTCTATCAAGGATTGCAGTAAGATCATATGTGTTCTTACTAGTTGAAGGTAACATAGAGGGTCTTTCAACAGGTTTTTCTTCTAGAGATTTTAGAAGAGAATCAAAACACTCTTTTTGAACATGAGGATCATTAATATATTTGACTGCTTTGAGAATTGCTTCTTGACTTTTAGTCAACATATTTATTTGTATGAAATTTTTATTTACTTCAGAATCTATTTCAGAACTTGACTCTATTTTTGAACTAGAAGAGGAGTCAGCTAACTCATCAATTTGAAGAGGTTTTGAATTTTCTTAATTACTGGAATATTCAAACTCAGACGACTTAATAAGAAGAGCAAAAATTTTGTTTATGACATCTTTTTTTAATTGAAGTTCATGGAGTATGGTATTAAGTCTACAGAATTTTGAAGTGTGAGCTTTTTTAACACATTTATAACAAGTGATATTTTTAAAGTCAACCTTGGATTTTGATTTTGAATTTGGATAAGACTTTCGTCTTGGTTTTGAAGTTCTTCTAGAAGAAGAAGGTTTCTTATAATTGGTGTCATCATGTTTTTGAAAAAGACTACCTATGTTTATAAGAATGTTTGGATTTCCTGTAGGATTTGGTTTTGCACTGACCACTACAGTTTTGAGACTGAATGGGATTATAGTCAAATTGTTGACAAAAGCTGCCTAGTTCCTGTCTAGTCTTTTTCATTTTCCATTTCAAATGTTTTTTAAGTTTTAAGTCTTGACAAATTCTAAGTCCTTCTTTTTGAGTAAGACTGACTAATTCTCCAAAGGTGAACTGGTCGTAAGGAATTTGATTGCCAAAAGCTTGTTTTATATTATTTCTAACCTTTTCACCTATGATTTTTGGTAATCCTGCAAGAAATTTTTCTTTCCAAAAAGGTTGATTTGAATATTCTCTTAACATGACTCTAGTAAGAAAAGTATTTTTGTAGTTTTGAAAATCACTAAGTCTCCTGCAACGGAGGTTGCTTAGGAGTTTAGCATTTTTGTCTTTAAGATGGGACGGGTCTCCTATGAAGTGAAGAGATATGGTTAAGATGAGTGTTGAAACTGCATCTTCAATTGGGTTACCTCTATCATCAAGAATAGGTGTTCCATCTTGAAAGGTTTGAATAGAACGTAAGATTTCTACCTGTTGGCCTGTGGTAAGATGATAATCCCACCAACCTTTAAGCTGTCCTGAAAAGCCAGCTATTAAGAGCTCAGCTATAGCTCTATCTGAGGTTTCAGTTTGGGTTTTATAGGCATTAGCTGCCATGGTCATCTGTTGAAGGAAACTAAGGATATTGTATTTAGACATGTTATCAATATTCCATTCATAAATAGATGAAGCATTGAACCGAGATTGTGTTAAGATATTAGGTCTGTTTTTAATACGTATATCTGGAGCAGTGATTCTAGGAATAGGATTTTGCCAAGTCAATCTGTTGACTTGTGGATTTTGAAAGTTTTCTTCATCAGAAGTTAATTGAGTTTGGTCAATGACACTAATAGTTTTGGAAGATATTTGTGTAGTGTCAGGTGCTATTTGAGCAGAAGACTCTGATGTAGAGGTTTGACCTATACGACTGAATTGATCTTTGATAGCTTGGACAAACTCAAGTTTGTTTGTTTGAAATTGCTGTTGACTAGATTTAGTCATCTGATAAGGTTTGAAAATTAGATTTTTGAGTTTGTTGTCCACTGTTTTATTAGACTCAATTGGTTTTGAAATAATAGTTTGGGAAACAACAGACTTTTGAATTTGACGTTCGATTCTGTTAAGTTGTTTTCTAATTGTTTGAAGATTAGCATTTGAAAGATTATTCTGTTGAACTATATTTTTGATGTTTCTAGAGTCATCCTCTTGAGTCTTTTTGTAAGGGGAAGCCTTTATTTCATTATCTCTATAAGAAAAGGAAATTTTCCTTAGAGGAGGATATTCATAGTGAATAATTTGACCATCAATTTTCCATTCTGGAAGATTATTTCTAGAAGTGACAATATTGATAGACTTGTTTGAATGTTTTGAATTTTTGAATGGGTATGCAATGTTATTTTAACTTGCATGAATTTGAAACCAATCAAAAAATCTGATTTGAACTCTTTACTGAGTACAAAAATTATAATATTGTTCTTGAATTTTATTTCTGGAATCCAAGAAGTTTTGAAAAAACTAAATTTTCTTTGATTCATTTTCTTTTGAATAAAAATCTTCATGAAGAAGTTTTTTATTGATTTGAAAAGGTTTTTCTAAAGCATTAATCTCTGCTTCAATATTTTGAGTAATGGCTAAAGGTGTTGGAGAAGAAGGATCAGGAATATTTTCTTCTTCTTGGTTTGGAATTTGACTATCAGTATATACTAGTCTGGGTATATTTGTTTGGTAGTCTACATTTTGAAAAGTAGAGCTAGGTATATCTGAGGTAGAATACCTTGGCTGGATACGTACATTTTGAACAACAGGTTCTTCTGTATTGGTATAGGGAGCATAAATGACAGAAGGAAGATTTGAAACTCTGCCTATATCAACAGTTGAAGAGGTTGAAGAATCATCAGAAAATTTGGAACTGGTTGATTTTCTGTCAAAAATAAGTTTGACTCGACCATCAGAAAACTGAGTTATATTTTTCAGGTTTGTGTTTCCCCCACGTTTCGTTTCCTATATTTTTTGAAAATACCGTTTCCGCGTGTCTGTTTTCCCGTTTCTCGTTTCCCCATTTTCGTTTCCGTACAACATAGGTCATCATTAAAACATTCCTTCAACTTTACAAAATAGTTGAGTCTTCCACTGACTTTTGGGTTTTTTGGTCAATTTGTAATTTCGTTGGTTTTGCTATGAGGTTTCATAGTAAATGAAAAACAATGATTAATTATAGATTTTTTTTAAGTGAATGATTTTTGTAGAGTTCATAGATTTTAATGACTTATGTGAAATTTATAAAATTATGAATGATTTTTAAAAATTTTATTTTAAAATTTTTTTATAGACATTAATAAACATTTATAGATATTAATAGACTTTTATTGATTTCTAATATCTATTTTATTTGATATTGTTAGAGTTTATTAAGTAAGATTGTTAAATAATTAATTAATAAGATTTTTTTTAGCTACAAAGGAAAGATAATACCCAGAAAAATACAAGAACACTTAACTGTCATTAACTCTCATCTGTACAGAGACTCTCCTTGGCCAGTTCACACCTACTTTATCACTTTGCAAAATAGATAAAATCTCATCATGAGTATCATTCCAAATATTCACCTCTCGAGCATGACTCAAAGCCATAAATGCTAGAAAATTTGCTGTTTAATTGCATTATCTGAATATGTGTTTATATATCACATTATAATAAATCTTATTTTTAGGTTATTTTAACTTCTTCATATCTAATAAAATATTATTGACATTAAAAAATTCAAATAACAAAAATTAAAATATGAAGTTTGCAATGAAACAAGCATTTTATTGCAACTATAAAAAAAATAAAGCCACATTAATAATAATCCAAAAAAATAAACACACTGCATATGATTAGTCAATTAAATAAATGATTAAAAAAATTTAATATGATAATTCTATATAATTTTTTTATGTATATAAATTACGTATTCAATTAAAAGAAGAAAAAAAAAAAGAGAACATTTTTAAATTTTTTAAATTATGTTTATTAAACTATTCGATAATTAATTGTGTTTAGGCACCCACTAGTTAACATATTTTTATCAACAATGGGTTTATATGTTGTGCGTTAGTTTTTTTTTCTTTTTTGAAGATTGTGAAATATTATTTTATTTTTTATATGTGGCTTCAAAGAAAATATGTTAAAATCTTGAGGGGAAGTGAAAAAGAATTGTAGAGATTTTTTATTCATAATATACATAAAAAGTCAGTGAAAATATACAAAAATCTATTCTTTGTAAAATTCAAAGACTTTTTGAAAACCTATTTTTTTATAAACTTTATAAAAGTTGTAATTGAATACTGCATGACTTTTATAGACTTTTTTGAAATCTTTAAAAATCATTATTGAATACCCCTTTACTTTTATGAAGTTTTTAAAAATTATTATTGAATATCTCTTAACTTTTTAAATTTATAAAAATTTTTAATTCTCCTACTTCAATACGCCCACCTAAAACATTCATTTAACTTTAAAAAATAATTGAGTCTTCCACTAACATTTGGGTTTTTTGGTCAATTTGTAATTTCGTTGGTTTTGCTAGGAGGTTTCATAGGTAACAGATTAACAATGAGGTTTAATAGTAAATAAAAAAACAATGATTAATTATAGACTTTTTTTTTTTTTTTTTTTAAGTGAATGACTTTTGTAGAGTTCATGAATTTTTAATAATTTATGCGGAGTTTATAAAGTTATGAATAACTTTCAAATATTTTATTTTAAAAAAAACTTTTATAAATATTGATAGACATTTATAAATATTAATAGACTTTCATTGATTTCTAATATCTATTTTATTAGATATTATTAGAGTTTATTAAATAAGATTGTTAAATAATTAATTAATAAGATTATTTTTTTTAGCTATAAAAAAAGAGAAATACTCAGAAAAATACAATAACACTTAATTGCTATTAACTCTCATATGCACAGGGACTCTTCTTGGCCAGCTCACACACTTTGTCACTTTGCAAAATAGATAAAATCCCATCAGGAGGATCATTCCAAATATTCACTCCTTAAGCATGACTCAAAACCATAGATCTTAGACTCAAGAGAGCGTAGATCAACTGGTGAGAAGTTGTTTTAGTTTAACTAGATGTTTCGAGTTCGAATCATGAGTATGGAGTTGTTTTAAAACTCTTGAGGGAGAGTTTTACTACCCTTATGGTCCCACCCAGCTTGAGTAGGATTAGTCATATGTCAAAAAGCGTAGGGACACCTGTGGCCTAGACAAAAAAAAAAAAAAACATAGATGTTAGAAAATCTATTATTTGATTGCATTATCTGAATATGTGTTTATATATCACATTATAATAATTTTTAGTTTTAGATTATTTTAACTTTTTCATGTCTCATAAAATATTATTAACATTAACAAGTTCAAATAACAAAAATTAAGATATGGAGTTTGCAATGAAACAAGTATTTTATTGCAACTATATATATATATATATATATATATATATATATATATATATATATAAACCACATTAATAATAATAAAAAAAATAAACACACTGCATATGATTAGTCAATTAAATAATTAATTAAAAAATTTAATATGATAATTCTATATAATTTTTTATGTATATAAATTATGTATTCTATTAAAAGAGGAAAGAAAAGGAAATTTTTTTTAAACATTTTAAATTATGTTTATTAAAATATTTAATAATGAATTGTATTTAGACACCTACTAGTTATTATTTTTCTATCAGCTATGGATTTATATGTTGTATGTTAGTTGTTTTTTTTTTTTTTTTAAGGTTGTGAAATATTATTTTATTTTTTATATGTAACTTTTAAAAAAAAAAGTCTGCTAAAATATTGCAAGGAAGTAAAAGCGAATTGTGGATATTTTTTATTCATACCATACATAAAAAGTATGAAAATATACAAAAAATCTATTATTTATAAAAATTAATAACTTTTTAAATATTTGTTTACTTTTATAAACTTTGTATAAGTTATAATTAAATGATGCATGATTTTTATAGATTTTTTTAAATCTTTAAAAATCATTATTAAATACTCTTTAACTTTTGTGTTAACTTTTATAAAATTTTTAAAAGTTATTATTAAATATTTATTTTTCTAAATTGATAAATGTCTTTAATCATCCTAATCTAATACACTCACCTAAGACATTTCTTTAACTTTACAAAACAGTTGAGTCTTCCCCCCATTTTTGGGTTTTTTGGTCAATTTGTAATTTCGTTGGTTTTGCTATGAGGTTTCATAGGTAACAAATTAACAATGAGGTTTGGCTCCTCATAAATTTTATGATGTTATTAGTGGTTTGATTTGTTATATCAAGTACATATAAATTACATGGACTCATAAATAATTGAATTAAAAATATAAAATTATTTTTAAAAATGAAAAAAAATATATATTTTTGTTAAAAAAAATTATGTAGCTCTATAGTATAATATATTGAGTTACTATAAACTTTTACAGTCTTTTATTCTTTTACAATTGTACCAAATTTTTAAATCTGTGACTATTGAACTCAAAATTAGATTACATATTGATTCTTAAAATTTTAAAATAATTTTATTTTAATCTCTAAAGATTTATATTTTAAAACTCTTTATCTTTTAAAATTTTATATTTTTCGCTAATAATAATAATACAAGGAATAATTAGCCTCTTTATATAACCTTCATTTAATTATGTGCGGCTGATTTTTAAAACATAAAATATGATAATATATTCATGTCATTTAATTTGATTTGTAAATTGGATTTCATCTATAATTCTGCTTTTAAAAATACTATAGAAAATTTAAAATATAATTGAGTTAAAAGAAATTTATATATATATACCGCACAAACTCAATTTATATAAAAAAATATTAAAAAATTTGAGACTCAACAAAAATTTGATTTGATAATAAAACTTGAAATACTTGAACTCAATTCAATTTGACTCAATTAATATTAAATTTTTATGAGTAAAATTAATATTAAAATTTAAATAAAATTATTTATTATGATTATCAAATCAATATTTGAATAAATTCATGTAAGAATTTGAGTTTGAGTTAATAAATTATTATTTAGATAGTATGTATGATATAAAATATATTTAAAATATAGAAAACTTATTAAATTTGCATATCACTCAAATAAGATATTATAATATTTAAATTAAATTCAAACAAATATTAAAAACAAGTTATAGAGATTAAATTCAATTATTTTGTGAGCATATTTTGATTAAGGGCTTATTTTGGATGAATAATTAAAAATTTGCGATTGAGGTTCTATCTCTCATTTACATTTAAAGTATTTGATATACTTAGTATTTAAAATTAAAATAATTTTAAATGACGTAATTACGTGTGACATAATAAAAAATTTATGTAATTTTTTTATACAATTTATAATATAAAATAAGTGTAATTATTGTTATTTATTTCTTACTATATGATGTATTTAAATTATATTAATTTATATAAAAAAAATTTTAACACAACTTACATTACCTAATACTATCGAATAAAAAATTTTACTTGTTTGGTTTACCAATAAGCGCACTTTTCAAGAAGTATGGACCTCAACATCCCATTGGGAAGTAACTTAACTAAGAGGACTAATCTTTGGAAAAAAAAAAAAAAAAAACAAAAAAAACTAAGAGGACTAATCAACTTTTTAAAGAAAGAGAATTGTAAATGAAGATAAAAAGATAAAATTATCTATAATTTTTTTTATCTTTTAGTGCAAATAATAAATACATTATTTACAATTAAAATTATATTTTCTAAGTAATTTATAAATAACTCAAATATAATTAAAAAAAATCTTCCTAAAATAGGCATTTTATACCCAGCAACGCCAAAATAAAAAAAATATATATATATATAATTGAAAAAAAAAATTAATAGTGTGAGAATCCAATGCAAATATTGGAAAGAGAGGGGCCCATCTAATCTTCCGAGACACACAACGCGCTAAATGATGTGCGTGTGAAATGGACATTCTAGTCAAATTTTCAAGCATCGCATAATTTACATATCGCCATGTCGATGACGCCAGCTCACCTACTCTATATGACGTCAGATCCACGACCGTCCATCCAACGGCTGGAAAACGACGCTCTACTGTTTATCAAATATCAAAATCCTCCTTCTCAACCGCCCCATAAAATCACAAAAAACTTTCACTCTCGCCAACCGAATAAATTTTTTTTTTTTAAATTATATAATAAATCAAGAAAAATAATATATATATTAAACTATGACCGAATCTTCAGTCTTCTTTATCAAATTTACAATGACCACCATGTAATTTTTGAGCAAATTATTTCAATTAATTAATTATATATTTTCTTTTTAAATTCTAATCTTTTCGTTTCATTTCAATTATCTATATGTTGATTAGCTATTAGCAGAAACAGAGCAGATTTTGGTGGTTGCCGGTGGCCGGAGCTGGAGACAGATATGGATAATAAAGGAAAAGACAAAAGAAGACGGATCGATAAAGAATCCGATGAACCGAGAAATAAAAAGGCAAGACAAGGAGATCAAGAGGAGGCTATAGAGGAGGAAGTTGAGGAATTTTTCGCAATCTTAAGAAGGATGCAGGTGGCTGTCAAGTACTTCGAGAAAGGAAATGGAGAAGGCTGGCGTGCTGCTGTAGAGGCCGAAGTCGTGGCGGTGGTTGGTGGTGGTAGTGGTGGTGAGGAGGAGGATGACCAGAGGAAGATCAAGCAAGGAGCGCCGGAAACGATCAGGCCGATTGTAGAGGAGGAGACTCCAGTTTTGGATTTGAACGCCTTGCCGGAGGTGGAAAATAATGAGATATAATATAACTGAATTTCGCGTGACTTCCATCGGTTGAGATATAATTAAGCCGCCGTCGTGTGTATTGGTGGAGGAGCAGTTCCTGAGTTCCGCCACCGCGACACGTGTTTCACATGAGCGTAGGTTTTTTTTTCTTACTTGAATTCCTTATTTTATTTTTTATATTGTATGTTTTGTTTAATTATTATTAGGATTAACGATGCCGCTAGTATATTAATTAATTTAACTATTGTTGATAGTGTAGTATCATGATACTTAACTCTCTTAAATTAAAAGAGAATTAGATGAAAACCATGTTTTAATGTAATTAATTAATATATGTTTAATGAGTCTTGGCCTGCTGCTATTGATTTTGATTTTTTTTTTTTTTTTAATTATGAAAAGTATGGAGTCCATATTTAATGATTTAATTTAATTCAAATGTTGAATTCTAGTTATACAGTTTTGGTTTTTATGATTTTAAATTATTTAATAATCAACATGTGTTTGGCAAGAGAGAAAGTTTGTATAGTGTTACATAGTGTGTATGATTTGGAGTCTTTTACAGTATAAGAGTTCTCCGGTTCGAATTCTGTAAGGATATGATTATAATGAATTTAGATTTTAATTTTTTTTTTTTAAATATATGATTTAAAATTTATAAATTTATAAAATTTCTCATTTTGAGTGTAAGAAATTTTAAATTTTAAATTAAAAGAAATTGAAAATTTTATGTTAAAAATAGAGGTAATAGATTTGAAATAATTAAATAAAAATAGTATTTAAAATATTAATTTTTAAGTTAGATTTTTTTAGGTATTTGAATTAAATTTAAATTTATTCAATTTTATGATTTAAACAAAGCATTTAGTTCAAATTTAAATTTAAAGTTCAAATTATTCTCATCTAATCTGATCATAAAAGTTAAATTTAAAAAAGAAACATGAGTTATTAATTCAATTTGATTAAAAGCATCTTTTCATTTTAAAGAATTTTTTATGCAGAAAAATAGAAGATTTGCAAAAAAAATATATTTCAGCAGTTGTGTTGTGATTGGATATGTTTTTGTTCTGAATTTGTATTTTTTTTTCTCTTATTTTTTCTTCTTTTAAAATTTTTTCTATTTTTATTTTGAATTTTTGTTGTTTGCTATTAGTTAGGCTTTTTTTTTTTTTTTAATATTTTCTTAAAAAATTGACATTTTTTTTTACATGTTAGGTGTTAGACGCAGATTTTCCACTCGTTGGGGCATAAAAAAAAAGGACAATTTCAGTGTCATGTTGAGAAATTTCTCAAAGACTATTCAACATCCCTCTAATACTTTAATAAAAGTAGTAATAATATATACGTCAAATACTATATTATAGAAAAATAGAAGATGATTATAAGCTAAGTCAGTACTCAGTATTGACCAAGAAATAAAGTTGTGTACTTAATATTATGATATTTAGAATTTGGCAAAAAAAAATATATATATATTATTATATTTAGAAAGAAATATGATTATTTATCATGATATTATAGTTCTTTGATTTCACATTTGTTTGCGAATCAGATTTTAGTCTAGCCATAAAGATAAAAGTTAAGATGGTAGGATAAAGCTTTGAAAAAAAAAAAAAAAAAAAGAGTAAAAAATAAAAGATGGTTGGATAAAAATAAAAGTTGAGGTGATAAAAATTGAGATGATAGAGGAGAAATTTTTAAGCAGATTCAGTTTTTCAATTCATTTATAAACTAATCTAATAAGAATCAAATATATTAATTAATGATGCAATTAAAAATTTTATATATGACATCATTAATTAATGTGTCTTATTGTTATTGGTTTAATATAGAAATGTGGTAGACTAAATCTATCTAAAAATTTCTTGATGTTAGAAATCGTAAGTTGGACTTTAAAATTTGATTTTTGCCTATGTTGAATTAAGATTTCATTTATGAATAAGTATTGTATATATTGAATACATACATTAATCTAATAGATAAAAATATTTGAAGTAAAAAAAATATCGATATTTTTTTACTTAATAAAAAATAGATAAAATTATCATATTGATTAAAATATTTCGTTATTTATTAGTTTGGCGATATTTTTTTACTTAATAAAAAATAGATAAAATTATCATATTAATTAAAATATTTCGTTATTTATTAGTTTGGTGTATAAGATAAACATATACACTTAATATATGTAAGAATTTTCCTTTATTTATAATGTTGGATTAGAATTTCATTTGTAATGTCAATTTTTAATATCAATTTGATACTTAGGTATTATAAATTTACGGAAAGTAAAATTTTATGAAAAGTAGAAAAATGGATTTTATGATTGAATAAAGTTTATAGAAAGTAAAGATTTTTACTTCTTTGGGAAAAATAACTTTTTTAGAGGGATTAGGTAAATTGGATTTACTTAATTAAGATGAATATAAATTGACATATGTATCATCCATTAAATGAGACTAAGTAAATGGAATTAGGTATTATTATTTTTTATATTATTAATTTCTAAAAATGATAATATAAAATCAAATAAAAAAGCCTATTTTCATAAAATTATATGCAAATTAAACACTTAATTACTTATATTTTTTAAAAAATAATTTCTCGAAAAGTCTACTTTCTGATAAATATATTTCATATGATACCAAATGATATTTTAATATATTTGTATTTAATATGTGTACAATATTATAATATCATTAAAAAAAATATTTGTTTGCCTTAGAATTAGAAATAATTCTTAAAGTTCATTTTTAATATTTCTAAAAAATTAATATAAAAAAACTTTAATCATTATATGTATATACAAGTAAAAAGTTTTTTTCTTTTAAATACGAGTTGTTTAAGTTAGAATTTTGATATTTGTATAGGTTAGAATTTTAATATTGGACACTTTATCTAGGTTAGAATTTTGATATACGACCATTAAAAATTTATAAATACGCCAAACAAGTATTTAATGTTTGAAAATTTTATTTTAGATAAATGTCTGAAGTTCACATATCCGAATATTTATTTTTAAAATATAATTGATCTTAATTAATAAAAAACAAAATAATTTTTTTATAACCGAAAACCTAAATAATTAACTTATTTACAAATCTTATAATTAATTTTATAAGGAATCTTTTTGCCTCCAAGATTTATAAATTTATATGATTTCATATAAATTTATAATAAAATTAATTAATTTATATCTATATATATATATTTTTGAAACTGATGATTTTTATATTTGATATTGTGTTTTTTTAAAGATTTTTTCGAAGCGTCGAAAATAAAATTTAATATTTATAAGAATTAAATATTAATATTCAATATTAAAATGATTTCATTTATTAGAGCATCAGTTTATTTTTCCTTTTTTTTTTTTTAGGAAATTGTTTTTCCATGGTCAGTTTCCTTTTTGTAACTTTCTTTTGCTTTAGTTTATTTATTTTTTTGCGCTATTACTTTCTCTTTTTCATGTCTTAATCCTGAATATTTAGACCATGTGTCATTAAATATTGAGGTAGGAAAACCTAAAAATTAAAGAGTATAAAGTGAAAATGAAATAAAAGTAGAAAGTTGTGAGCATTTAATTTTGCACTTTTCAGTACGTATTTGAATTATAAAAAATTTTAAGGGAAAAAATAAAAGTAAATAAGAAGACATTTCTTGAAATGGCAATTTGTAACAAAATAAAAACAAGAGGATTTTAAAAAATTCCATAAATAGAACTAATAAAGTGTTTTTAACTCTCAATCTTACATCGAATTAAATCATGAATAATGAGTTAATTTTAATTTTAATTTTGTTAAATGAATACAATTGCAAATAAATTTTAAAATTAAGATAAATATTTTAAATTAATTTTAAAAGTAAACTTACAATTTTTTTGAAAAAATATAGATTTTCTTTTATAATTAAGCCTTTAAAGAATTATATATATATATATTTGAAAGGAAAGAATTATAATTGCAGATGATAACTTCAAAAAACGTAGAGTAAGCTCAAAAGTCAAAATCTCTCATCTCAACTGAAAAGAAAATCTGAAATTGCAGATGATAGAGCCATACCTGTAATTAGTTGTTATCCTTATCCTTATCATCTTCAGTTTAAAAAACTGTCTAAAATTTTAGGATAATTTTTTTTTATTTATTTTTATGAAAGCAACATGCGATGACAACCTCTGAATTGTTTTTTTTTTTTTCAAAGTAAATTATTATTAAAACTCCTGATATTTATTTTATTATTATATATTTTTAATTTTCAACTTTTATTATTTTAACATTTAAAACTTTTAACTCAACTCTCATGTAAAATATTATTTTTCTAAATTCTATTTCTCTAGGCTGCGTTTGTTTGGTTCGACAATATAATATGATGTATCTTGTACTTTTTTTTTTTTTTACCAAATGATGTATCTTGTACTTACTGAACTTTTTAGCATTATAGAAATAAAATAATAATGAACTCTTATTTTGTCTTAATAATAAATTATTGTCCTCCCATTAAGGAGTACAAGCTTGTCCGACTTTGGATAAAGACTAAGGAAGGATAATTAATAAAATAGTAAAGAATTGAAGGAGAAGTGTAGATATTAATATTTTTCTTATTTGGAATGTGGGTGAAGGATAATGAGTAATTAAATGATGGTAAGATTAGTTACCCCTCTTTTCTCCATAATTTGAGATATAAGAAAACTTGAATATTGAAGTATAAAAAATAATAAGACTTATCCTTTTTTACACTTTTAAAAAATTTGATCCATTTTTCCTAAACAATGATATAAAGGTATTCTTCCATTACTTACCCTCCCTTTCGCTTCTCTATACTCCATCCAAACATGTTAGGGATGCATTCGGTAGACTTGGTCGGTTAAGTAAATAATTTTGATTAACTGAATAAATCAAAATTAAATATTAACCGAATCGAATCGAATAGAACCAAAATAATCACATAACCAAATAAATCGATTACATTGTATTTTTTTTGTTAAAAAAATTTAAATATCATAAAATGTCTTTTGCTTTAAATTCAAATATACTATTAATATTTATCATCTTTAATATTGAAATTTCTAATTTATTTATATAAAAAAATAAAAAAAAAATAATTAAATCATGGCATGAAATAACGCCACATATATCCTAATATTTCATAAATGTAAATATACAAACTAATTATGTGTCAATTAAAATATAAATTCATAAAAAAAATTTAAAAAAATGAATAATGAATGTATACAAACTAAGTGGAACGTTGAAATTTTTAATTTATTTATTTTAAAAAATAATTAAATCAGTCAGTTTGATTAATTCGATAAAAGAAATTCTTTAACCGAATCGAAAATCGAAAATTTTATTTTTTTAACCTAATCAAACAAATCATTTTACTTAACCGAATCAATTTAATTGAAAAACTTGAATTGAATTGAATTTTTCAATTTTTACCAATTAATATTCATTCCTAGTCCTACCCATGAATAAGATTTTGTCTTTTTCAATTACAGTAATACCTTTAGGCCCGTATATAATATTAAATTTATATTGTTTAAATAAAAATTAAATAATAATATAATATAAAATTATAATAATTTAAAATTAATAAATTAAAATCAATATAAATAAAATATTAAAATAACATAACAAATATTTTAAAAAAATATTAAAATAACATACATTAAATATTATTAATATTAAAATAAGATGTTTAATATTACTAAATATCACTTTACTTAAAAAATTACTAAAAAAAAAACTATATTGATGAAGTTAATTCCAATCGAGGTAAGTTCGTTTATAATAGTTCACCTTACTCGAATTCGTTCTGAGCTAATGTGACCTGTAAGAAGAAATAAGAATTAAGTAGGCTAGGCAGGGTGCCTAGCAAAATCATTCCGACGGTCAAGTTAGTGAATTGGCTCAATAATGTTTGAGTATTGTTTGTGTTAGCAAGTATGCATGTACCTTTTGTTAGTTAAATTTTGAGGTATTTATAGGAGATAGATCCTTACAAGAATTGAATATGGATTTCCTTGACCGGTTCGGATAAATAATGGATTACTGTATCGTTCTGATCATTTTTCTGCTTGGATACGAACTGAATGGCTCTTTATTTGATTTTAGTCAATGGGTTTGTAAATATATTATATTGGGCTGGACCCAACTTACTTTACTACCCAGTTCGGTATATTTTGTCCCTTATCATATATAAATATTTTTCAACTATTTTCTTTTAAAATTTTAAAATTACATATTACATATTATTTTAATTAAAATATAAAATTAATTTTTTTCTTAAAATAATAAAAAGTAAATGAAGAGTATTATAGTCATTTTAATTTATTATTTTAAATTTTTATTTATCTCGTTTGTTCCATACTAAATGGTATACAAGACAAGCAAGCCATTTGTTTAGTCTAGTATTATCTAGTCTTTTTTGTTTTGTGCAGTTCTAAGATTAAAACCAAACCCACCTCTAATGACTTACTTAAGTAATCTTCTTACCTTAATTGTTGCTAATTCAATTGTTATGTAATACAAATAATCCGCCTATTATAGATATGAGTTCTTATATACCATATAAACACACATTTAAATAAAAGACTATAACAATTAAAATTTTTGTTGTATGTTGACGAAGTTTTGAGTCAAACCATATAAATCTTATTTTTATTCTTTCTCTATTTATTTATTTTTATATTATTTTAAATTTTATTATATATATATATATATATATATATATATATAAACACACATTTGAATGAAATACTATAGTAATTAATATTTTTGTTGTCTGTTGAGGTAAGTTTTTTAGTGAAACCATATAAATCTTCTTTCTATTATTTCTCTTATTTTATTTATTTATTTTCATATTGTTTTAAATCTTATTATCGTATCCGAGTGGTATGATTTAACTTTATTTATATAAATTATTGTCTTCATTATATTATCTTTTTTTAGCATTAATTTTATCGGAGAAATTTAAATTTTAACGTCCACTTTTAAAGTAATTTCACATTACTGCTAAACAAGACACCTAGCCTCGACCAATGTTTTAAATCGGACCATTGGTTTTGGTTTAATATTTTATGAAATTGAAATCAGACCATAGATAGATAGTTCGATTCTGATTTTGATTCGTACGGTTTCAATTTCGAACTGGACCAAAAAAGTTTATTATTATTATTTATTTATTTTTTTACAAAAATTACTTTTTAAAACCTAAAGGCAAAAACTTTGAGTGATGGTTTGAATCGAAATCGAACCGATATTTTCGGTTCAAGTTCAAGGTAAGGAGGATTGAAACATGACCGATCCTCCTTACAGACTGAGACTGGACTGAAATTGTAATTACGATTCCAATTTCAATTCAATTTTTGGCTGATTTAATTAGATTTAGGTCCGGTTCGGAACCAGCTCGTGGCCAGGGCTAAAGACACCGGTTGTAAAGCCACTGAACCAATGAAAATATCCAACCTGCTTTTTAATTTGTTAATTAATATTTTATATCGTTTTCACTTTGACCAATTCGTATTATTTCAAGCACCGTTTTCAAACACAACCTATATTTGTTTTTTGCTCTCTTTTTTTTTTTTGCCAAAGTTTTTGCTCTCAATTTCAGATATAAAGCTTTTGCTATTTAATTTAATTTTTGCATATTGTCGTTGCCAATGAAAGCTGAGTTTGGACAAATTTTCTCTTACCCTTATTGGCATATTAAATTGTCTTGGCTGTAATCTACTTGACATTTTTAGAACATATTGAAGAAAATTAATCAGCCAATGATATCTTAATCGAATTGATTAATGCTGAGATTTAAGTATTAAATTTAATTTTTACCGTTGTGTGATTTATTTAATATTTTAATATTTTATCCATATTATATGTGATGTATTTATCAATTCGACACACATATTCAAATTCTTACATTTGTACTTATATTTGAGAATTAATGAAATTATATAACTTACAATGAATTTTTTTAAGTAATAAATTAAAATTATGCTTAAATAATACCATTTATATATGTCAAAAAAAAATACCATTTATATTCCTTTGTAAAAAAAAATAAAATTGTAATACTATTACCAAATACAAATATATACAACAATACTTTAGAAATTAAAACTATAAAATATCTTCAAAAATTTAATAATTTCTTCTTAAAAATTTACAATCCACAATATTTTTAAAAAATATAACAAAAGAAGTATAGAAAATATATATTTTTTAACTTAAATAAAATTACAATTTGTTTCGTTTTGAATAAATTTTTAAAAGATAAAATCACAACCAAATCAAATTTCAGTTTTCAAAAACTTTTAAACCTAATCCAATAAAATCATTTGTAGAACCAACTCATTCAAATTGAAACTGTCTGGTTTTTATTTTCAACAATAATTTAGAGAAATGTAATTGCTTATCAATATTCATGGAGCTATGAGAGCATTTTATAAAGATTAAATGTAGAGAGATCAAGAGGATTAAAATGGTTTTGGTGTTAAAAAAAATGAAAAGTATTAAGATATATATTTATAGTTTTTTTTTTAATTTTTTCATTATGCCTTTTCAGTTAGTCACTTAGCTTTTGGGAGGAATATTTATTTTTTATTTTTTCATAAAATGTAAATCAAAAGGCAAAAACAAAAAAGAAAAAGAAGAAAAGAAGTAAACAAGTGCTCTTTGAACTTGATGAAAGTACAAAAGCAAGCATGTCATCTACTCATCTTTTGGACACGTAAATTCTTTTTTTATTTTAAAAATAACAATAAAAAAGCACGAATAATCATTTTAGGTGATTTTAAGGGTCATATTTAATTATAATATAATATTAAATAATAATAAAAATTTCTACTCTACTCTTAATGATTAAAAAATTCAATTTTTTTTTTCAAAAATTATAATTGTATCCAAATTTTTTAAAAATAAATTATTTTATTCTAATTTTTAAATTTATTTTAATTATACCCATTAAAAAGTTACAATGAAAATTAATATATTATTCCTATTATTTTTCTAATAACTCATCAATAAACTCAACTTTATTTCCATTAATTATTTTTCAACTATAAAAATGATAGGTGAAATTTTAATCAAATAGATATAATTGCAATTAAATTTTGAAATTAAAATAAAACAATTTATTATTAAAGCTTTTGATATAATTATAATTTTTTTTTTAAATATTGGATTTTTTAAAAAAAAAATTATGATTAGGGTTTACTCTTATTATTGCTTGGTAAACTATTTTATTGAACTCAAAGCATAACCCTACACTATTAAAGGAGGACGAATCTTATTCTTTTCACAGGCAAAGGAAAAGATAGCACCGACTTAACACGTGGAAATTTAGACATGTCTTATTTACATGCACAAGATTCTCAAAATTAATCACATTTTTAAACTCTTTTTTTTTTAAAAAATAAAATATAAGAAATAAATTAGAAGGTTCGTTTTATTCACCAATTTATTTTAAGATTATTTATAAATGGTTGATTCTGAAGTTAGGTTTGGCATTTTTCTCATATACTTCTGATAAGGGACAAAATATACCGAACTGGATAGTAAAGTAAGTTGGGCCCGGCCCAATATAAAATACTTGCAAGCCCATTGACCAAAGTCAAATAAGAAGTCTTCTAGTTCGTATCCAAGCAGGAAGCGGATTAAAACAAT
>CATKHJ010324962.1:0-18534 GCA_949750685.1 Vernicia montana
TAAAAGATAAATTATATTATATAGACATGTAGAAAATATATATAAATGAATATATGTATATATAAAAAATTATTATTAAATAATTTTTTTTAAAGAAAAAATAAATAAATAAAACGGGTAAACCCGCGGATACCCGCCCCGCCCCGTAGCGGGGCGGGTATAAATAAATGTTCGCGGGGCGGGTACAGGTAATGGGAAACCCGCCCCATACCCGCCCCGCTGCCATCCCTACTGCCATGGTAAAAAAGCTCTCCCACTATCTTCATTTTTAGTGGGCTCTATGTTTGGATGGACGATGGTGAGAAGAAATTCATATTTGGGCAACCAGAGTCAGAGCCCTATGTACCAGTTGTCTTCATCCTTTGTTGAGCTCTTTTGCTATGGAAAGAGGTTCTTCTTCTCTCAGGCAACTCTGGTTGTGTTTTGTAGATCCATGCAAATCTTGAACATATTATAGATTTTTAAATTTGAGAAGAGTTTGCTCTAGGCTCTAGTGGTACAAAATCTATCGATTGGGTTCAGCTACAATCTTCCTCTTTTGGGTGTTCCTTCTCTTCCCTTGGTGCTGGCGGAGGTGAAGATAGAGCCAGTAAAGAGTTCGGGAAAAGAAAAAGTAGAGCAATGATTGAATGGAAAATTCACAAATCCTGTTGGCTATGGGGCCATGTTCTCATCATACACATTTCTTAGTGTCTGTGTTTTATTGAGTTTAAAGCCTACTGTCAAAAACTCCTGATGAGTATTTATGTTTTGGGCTATAGGTCTATGTATGTGTTTCTAAGCTGAGTTTACCAAAGCTGTGTAATTTTTATTTGTACTTATTTGAGTTTTATGTTTTTTTATTATATGAAATCTATTTATTTCTAAAAAAAAAAAAAAGGGGGGGGCGAATATTCAATTATTTATTTCTCTCATCCCATGGTTATATTAAATAAACAAACAGAATTAAAAGAAGAAGTGAAATATACATCAAGAAAAGGAATTAAAAGAACAGGTGAAATTATTGCATCATTGCAAAGTTCTAAATCTTACATCATCATCATCATTGTAAAGTTGAAAAGAAACATGCAGGAATCAAATAAAACCTGTTAGAATATTTAGGGTAAGAATAATCCTCTTTGTACAGTTTCCAAAGTTAACATTCTCAAAGAAAAAGGGTCACCACCCATGTGAAATTTACATCCAGATCTTCCTCACACTGTACAAAGCATGCACATATACATAATATATGCATTATAAAACCGAAAATATGAAATTAAAAAATATTAAAAAGAAAGAAAGTTATAATAAGCTTAGCCAAAATCTTCAAATTTAACCCTGAAGAATCTTGGCACCTAGCAGTCTTTAGCTAAAGAAACCTTATTCTTTTGCAAGTATCTTTTGGCCCTAATTAATAATACATGTATAAATTTTTTTTTATAAAGATTTGACTCTTGCTAAGGTTGGAACTCACAATCTCGTAATTTCACAGCCTGGAGATCATTGCAAATATTAATAATATGTATAAGAATTTATTTAATGACCATTGCAAAATAAATGCATATGATCTCTTCCAATATTTCCCTTTTCTTCTTCATATAATCCCTTGATTTTTATGTCTTTTTATTATTATTTTTATTTTTCAAGGGATAAAAGAAGACCCATCATGGATAGCAAAATGGGGAAGCAATTGAGGAGGGTTTGGTCTAGTTTGGCCACTTTGATCAAAGGAAATAAAAGAAGGACTATAATACTCAACAAGATTTGAATTCTTGAGACTATTATTAGCCCCTTCATGGCCACTTTGTAATCCCTTTAATTTTGAAGGAAGACTAAGAGATTCTTTATTCAAGACTGAACCACATTGTCTAGGTTGAGTTTGGTAGAAAACTTTAGAAACCACAAGCTCACCATCTTTCTCTTCTTCGTTATTGCCAAGATGGTATTGGTGCATTACCCAATTGGTCTTTTCAGGCTTTCTTTGCTTCCCATAGTTAGTGTAAAGAACTAAAATCTTTTTATATCCTTTCACCTTTCCACCAACAAAAACTGGTCTAGTCTTACCTGTTTTATGCCACCTTGTTTCTCCACCTTCTGTGTCTGTGTGTACCTTTCTTCTTTTTCTTGTTCCTGTTGTGTATGCTTTTGAAGGTCTATGAAAGAAATGGCGAACTAGCCCATCTTTGCTAACTCCTACATATATTAACAA
Organism: Vernicia montana; assembly: GCA_949750685.1. NCBI lineage: Eukaryota > Viridiplantae > Streptophyta > Magnoliopsida > Malpighiales > Euphorbiaceae > Vernicia > Vernicia montana. Next base: position 2,189 of record CATKHJ010324962.1, read on the forward strand.
AAGGCCAACAAATTAATGAAATGATTTGTATTTCCAATAAGAATCGTTTTCAGAACTGTGAGATTATAAGTTTAAAACTTAATAAAAAAATTATTCGAATTTTCTTCCTTCATAGAATTAGGAGGCAGCCAAGTAGGTAGACTATCACATACTCCAGAAGGGAGAAATTGTTGAATTGTTTCGATTCCAATTAGGTCATATGCAAGTGTAATTAATTAGATGAAAATGGGATATGTTAATGCTATATATATAAGTTGATATGAGAAGTAAAAATGTTTACCATTATTGGAAAATTAATGCTTGTAAGAATTATATTGTGGTATTAATTAGGGTTAGTTGGAGGGTTTCTTCATTTCTAGGTATAATGGGTTTCTTCTAGTCCAATGGCAAATGCTATATATGTATATACCTAAGTTAGTTGGTGGGTTTCTTCAAATGAGAAGATAGGTTAACTACTATTCTGGTCGACAATGTTTCACATACATTTCCATGTTCAAAGAAAAAATAAGCGTATTAAAAAAAATTACTAATTTTCACTTATATACACATTGACCTAATTATATGTAAAAAAAAAAAAAATTATTTATTTATTTATTTTTTTGCAGCTTGGGTATGCACCTAATAATCAACATATAGAATTAACCATGCATGATCAATTAATAAAATATATATGTTGCATGATAATGTTCAAGAAAGTGATCAAGAACTCCAGATCTTATATTAATTAATATATAAGAAACTAGAAATTATATGGATTTGACCTGGCAACTTTTCAGGGTGGGTATAGCAAATTCCATTCTCTCCTTCAATTGTAGGGATAAACTCATCAATTAAAGGATGAAGCTTACGAACATCAGCCTTCACCTTTCCCTCCAAATGCTCAAGCAGTTCTTGATCTGTCGGATCAAACTTCACTCCAGCTGGTAGCCCTGGCAAATCATGGATTCTTGCCTATATACACACACACACATATATATAAATTAGTATACTTATACTTTATGCTATATTATATTTGGTATGATGAAATTAAATGTAATATAATATAATCAAATAAATACCTTACAACATTACATTTAATTTGATATACCAAACAGAAGCGAAACAGAATGATAAAATGATGGAGTATACAAAACCTGATCATGGCATTTGATTTGGTGACCACAAGAAGGGCAGCTTCTGAGTAGGGTTTCTTTGTCTCTTTGAGCAATAAGAATTGAATTATTATTGGAAGGAGAAGGAGAGCTTCTTTCAATGGTTTGAACATCATTGCAGTCATTGCACCAAGTCATTATTTCCACCTGTTTCTTGATCTTATGCCCATTCCACACTCATCAAATATATTTCTTTCTTGATCTCTTCTCTCTCTACTGCTACTCCAAAATAAACAAAAACTATAGAAGATAGAGAGAAAAGGGATGATGAGTGAAGAAGGAGATAAAAAAGAAAGAAAAGCAATTTGTCTCTTCTAAAGCATGTTCTCCCTCTCTCTCTCTCTCTCTCTCTCACTTTCTCTATATCCCTCAAGCAATAGATTAATTTCTTCTTGAGGGTAGGGAAGGAATTATATTCTTTCTCACTTTTTAGTTCTTTGCATGATGGAGCTCACTTGACTACTACTCTCTCTCTCCACCCTCTTTGTCCTTTCCCAAGAAAGAGAGAGGGAGAGAGAGAGAGAGAGCTACCTAAAAAATCAAAATAAGATGAAATTTATCTAAAAATAATATGTACTGTATAGCATGTTTATTATTTTTAAGGGTAAATTCGTAAATATAATAAAATAATATCATAGGTTAACTTCAAATTTAATTAAAAAATAGATTATTCATCATATACTAAGGCAAAAAAAAAAATTTACAAATTAGAAAAATCTCTCCTTTAAAATACACTTACAAATAGAGTTAATCCTTAAAATTCTATAACTTTTTTTATTATTATTTGTGAGACGTTAAATAAATCGAAATAACATTTTGCATTACCATAAAATATAATTTTTTTTAAAAAAATAATTCTCACTAAATTTGTGAAAACTTATGTAAATGTGAAGACTCAAATTTAAGATTTTACACTCTTAATTACATCCTTAAAAAAAATTAATCAGATCACACATATTGATCGGCAATTAAAAGGGAAAATAATAATAATAATAACATTTTTAATTAAAAATAAGGGAAAATAATAATAAAATTGGTGAATTAGGGTTGCTTGGATTTTAAGTTTGGTTGTGCTTGTGTACATGCATATGTGTGAAAACTTGTAGGAGAATAAAAGTAGTTTTCGGGTCTTTTTTACTCTGCCTAAAGGCAGCTTTGTTTCTTAAAACCAGTTTATATATAATTAATTAATAAACAAAACAAAATTTGAAAGAAAAAAAAAAAAAAAAAAAGATAATAATCAAAGATTTAATCAGGATTGAGTGGAGATGGGGCAATCTGGTGGTGATATCTCTGAGAACTGTTTCATCACAATAGGGACAGAGAGATATTTTGATTTCAGGTCTAATGTCAACCTAGAGTGTACACAAAGCTACTTATAAATTTCTTGAATATTAATTAAAAAAGAAAATAAATAAAACATAGAAAATGACCAAATAATATTAACAGCCAACCATATAATTCTATTTCTTCACGTAGACTTCTAATGTAAAGCAAGAAACCTCTCTTTCTCCACACTAAATTAATTGACACTTCTATCTCTTTCAAATTTTTTTTTCGCATTTTTGGGATTTTTCTGCCATTTATCAATACAAAGATATGCTAGCGTTAGTTGCCCTTCTTCTTCTTCAAAATTGTACTTTTTATTATTTTGAAGAAAAATAATTTTAAGGTGAGAAATTTATAGTTACCAAATCCCAAATAATTAAACCAGATAGACTTTATGATTATCATAATTATTGGTGAGAATTACAAGTATTGAGTTAGGAAAAATAAAATAAAAATTATGCATTATCACTTGCTATTATTATGAAATTAGTCTAATTTAAAACTAAGAGAGACCAATAAATAATTAATAATTAAACACTTATTTTATGTATAGTATAGCATATATTGAAGTCAGGAATTTAATCACTGATAACTTTTTTTTTTCATTTTAAATATAAAAAGTAAATTAAGATGATGTGAATCAATGTTTAAATGAAATTACTATGTGTAATATGTGAAATTAATATCTTATTTCAAATATTAACTCAATTAGTAATTTAGGCTTATTTATTTTTTTATCTTATTAATTAGGACATAATTCTTAAAATCAATATCAAAAATGTAATTTTTATATGATTGAAAAATGAATATGTCAATGTTAAAAAAGTAATTTTTAAATATACACATCCAATATGAATGTAAGTTGTTAAAATCATCTAAGAAGAAATTTATTCTCAATTGATTTATAGACTGACTAAAAAAAATTGAATATGTCATTTCATAACTTCTATCTCATTATTACATTCCAAGTAGCTAGGTAGAGTTTTTCATAGAGCAAGCATAAAACTATTTATAAATTAATAAAATATAGATTAATATGTATTATTAGTTTCACTCTTAAATTGGAATTGATTCTATTTATACCTATATTTTCAAATCCGGTCCAATCTTAAAATTAGTAAAGACAAATGATTACATATTAAAAATTTAATCAGAATTAAATTGGAGTCAAATTAAAATCGAATCGAAATTTGAAATAATATCATATATTTATTATTTATATATTAAAATTAAATATAATATACATATAAATAAAATTAATAAATATTAACAGAGCAACTAATCAACATTACTTAGAAATAACTGTTAGAAAATTGTGACAAATTAACTTATTAAATAGTCATTTTGAGACCTAAAATCATGTGGATCCCACTACTCGGTAGTGAGAGGTATACTCGAATTTATATTTTCCTACATAATAAATATAAATTTGAATATTTATTTGTTCAAAATAATAAATAAGTGAATAATAATTTAAAATTTAAAATAAACTCTATGCTAAAAAAAAAGTGAGGATTCCTCACATTAGAAAAATATAAAGTTGGAATGAGATATATATTGAAAGATTCATCCTTTCAATGTTAGAAAAGTAGCTAACGAGGCTGATCCGCTACATGAATACTAGACCAAAATGAGTTGATCCGTGCCAGTTTGATTTTTCCATTTTTTTTTTCTCCAATAACGAATTTGGCTTTTTTTTAGATTGGCAAAAAAAAAAAAAAATTCCATGTCCTGAAAACCCCATACCAGATCCTTGGGTATCCGACCGATTCACCAAAATTTTTTTATTTCTAATTTTTTTTAATCAATCAAATCAATCCGAATTTAAAAACTATGATTTATACTCTCTAGCCAATACTAAAATCCTTTCTTTTCTCCTTTCTCTTCTTTCTCTCTCTAGATATTTTCTCTGCAAACACTTTTTCTGCCTTTCATAGGCTTTCTGGAAGGGGATCCCTCCGGTGGCTCCGGCCACGGGAGGGAGACCCCAAGATCTGTTTTTTTGTTGTATATATTGGTGGGTTTTCGACCCTTTTGTTGTTTTCCTCTCTCCCAACTTGGTTGGGTCTAAGTTTTTATATCTTCGTTGTTTTGTTTTGGCCTCATGGCAATGCCCTTGCCATGCTTCAGTCCGGCGGTGTTCGGCCTTCTCACTACCGCCTTTCTTTTGATGTTTGTTAAGAATCAATTTCACATTGGAAAAATACACTACAAACACATTAGTATATAATGGTTTAGACTTGACCACCTAAATGGTTAGTTCTAACCTTTTAGCAATGGTTGACCCAAACTTATTAAACTCGATTCATTTGTGGGCTTAACTTATATCCAATTCAAGTCACCTCTACCATTTCAATTCAATTTCTATCATGGTATCAGAGTAGGTTTGGCCCGGTTCAATTTCAATCACCTGGTGTTTGTCTGGATGTCCAGTTCCAGCGGTCCGGTCCAGTGTTGCCGCTGCATTCAAATTTCAATCTCAGGGGGAGGAATTTAATTTCAAGTGGTTAACTGAAAATTCAAAACTCAGTTGTCACTTCAAAGCCCAGTTGTCACTTGAGGGGGAGTGTTAAGAATCAATCTCACATTGAAAAAATACACTACAAACACATGAGTATATAATAGTTTGGACTTGACTACCTAATTTGTTAGTTTTAACCTTTTAGCAATGGTTGGCCCAAACTCATTAAATCCGATTCATTTGTGGGCTTAACTTATACCCAATTCAAGTCACCTCTACCATTTCAATTCAATTTCTATCATTCTTCACAAAGAAGGTAGTATATGGGAGGGGAAAGAGAGTGCAAATGTTGGTGATGGAGCCTTAGAGCTTGGATCTAAGTTTTTAGATCTTCTTTGGAGCAAAAGCTTCATTGCCGTCATAAGGAACCTTGCTCACAGATCTGGTTTCTTTGAATGGACAAGCATTAAGTCTACACAGTACTTACTCATCTTGGTTTGGCCGGAGATAAAACCCCTTCGCCCTCCGTTGAATTTTTCCATCTCGCTGCCATGGATGGAGGAGATGGTGCAAGCAGATGGGATTGAAGAGTCTATAAGGGATGGCTTTACGCAGGGGTATTATTAGAATTCTACTGATCTTGTTGGCCAATAGGCCATTAATTTAACAGACCATGAGTCTGTCTTTGTTGGTGTTATGGGCTCCACGCCCAGTTATATTATCTCTCTGATAGGAAGTTTTAATTTTCAATATTGGGTCATCCACATGTATTTACTTGATCTTTGTACTGTTTTAGATTTAAAGTCCTTTTAATACAAGTACTTTTTCTTTTTTGAAAAAAAAAAAAAAAAAAAATTTATACTCTCTAGTCTCTCCTATGTTCTCTGCAACAACGTGTTTCATATGGAGTTGAGTGCCATACTGCCATGGGAATATGCGTGGGACCCTATGCAGAGTTTTTATTATCTTTACAATTGTTTTTTTTTTTTTTCTTTGGCCAATGATTATATTTCCTCCTTTAATTTTCCTTGAAAAATAAAAAAGCCAATAAACTTCATCTAAAGAAGGAAAAATAAGAGATTAATAGAATTGCCATGTTAGACAAAGAAACATTTTGCTATGTTATATCATTGTCGCTTTGGAAAAAATTAATAAATATAAAAATAAATAAATAAATAAAGAGAGAAAACCAGTAAATTCCTTCATTCCCTCTTTTTGAATATACTTAGTCCCAGCATCAAGGTACGTACTCTATATGAAATTATCTTATTTAGTTATTAACAATGTCTTAAAAATTATATCTAATATACACCGATGTATAATTTAGCGATAAGTACATTATTTTTTTTAGGTAAAAAACTCATGATCAATTCTCCCTCTCTAATGCTAAAAAAGAAAATTATATCCAATTCATCCGAGAATATTTATAACTGTTTGGGTAAAAATAATAATAATAATAATAAGACTTGTTAAGATAAAAATTAAAATGAGAATTTAATAATTTTCCCTATTAAAAAAAAAAAAATTGTAAGTAATACAAAATTAAGGGAAATTATTGGTAATAACAAAGTCAAAAAATTGTACCCTGCACTCATAAATATATAGGATGTGCTTGAATTTATGAAAAATTAATCTTATATTTATTTGAGTAATGTTGCATTGCAATGCTGCACTGAATAATTTGCCAAAAATTAAGTGTTGAATCAATTTCATTTACATAAACTGTTCAACTTCCATTTTCCTGCCACCCAAAACCCAATGCCAATGGGCTAAAATCCTTCTATTAGTTTTAGGCCCAATTTAATTTCTTTGTCCATTGAGAAGATGGAAATAATGGTTTTAGGCTACATAATTTGTATTTCAATGGTTGGGAATCAACATTTAATATTTGAATTTCTAACCACTAATTTGACAAATTAAGTATTTGAAGCAAAATTTCAAATTTTAGATAATTATAATTAAAAATTAAAAATTTTACTTTATTAACATTTGGCATTTAATTACTGACAGATTGACAGTCAATTTTTAACCTATAATTACTAATGGATAATTAAAACTGTTGAATTAAACAAATTTAATTGTCTACTTCATATAATATGAAATCAACACTATTCAAAAGGGTGTGATTAAATATACTCTTAAAATCTTAAATACACTTCATATATCTTTTTGAATGTAATAAAATTATCATAGTACCCTCTAAAATCTTTTCTTTAATAAAAACTTATGAACAATAAATATTTTTTTCCTTATTAAAAATTATGAACTCTCTCTCTCTCTCTCTATATATATATATATATATATGATACCAAATTAAAAATAATAATTTATATTCCTATTGTTCAAATTAAAAAGAAAAAGAAAATCTGATATCATTTTAAAATATATAATATTTTGAATTAAAAATAATAATAATACCAAATGAAATAAAATAAGAAAGTTTTGTCAATTTTATATAAATATAATATTTCAAAATAAAAAAAATTGATACCAATAAAATAAATTATATATATAGAGAGAGAGAGCTCTTTTTTTTTAATTTGTATTATAGATTTTTTTATTAATTTATGTTACATATTTTTTTGAATTTGAGAGAATTTTTTTTTGAATTTATGTTATAATTTTATTTTTTTTATTTGATATATATATATATATATATATATATATATATATATAAAGAGAGAACTTTCACATTTAATGTTTTTAACAGAGAGTGTGTTTTACCATTTAATGTTCATAATTTTTAATAAGAAAAAAAATTTAATGTTCATAAGTTTTTATTGAAAAAAAAAATAATTTTATTACATTAAAAAAATATATAAAATATATTTAAAATTTTTAGAATTTATTTAACCACTCCCTATTACATATATATATATATATAGATAAAACAACTTTTTAGATCTATTATTGAAAAGTCTCTCAAGTCAACTTTAGTCGGCCATGTTGTCATTTTCCTGATAAATGAAAGACTATCCCAATCTCTTACTGTTCTTCATCATGTTTGCTAATTGCTATATATATGAAAGAGTAAAAATACCCAAAATTATCTCCATTAAATATTTGGCAAAAAAAAAATAAAATATCTCCATTAAATGATGGACGGCCATGGAGGACAAGCACTTGCATACAGCTTTTTCCATTAAATTAGCAAAGCTGTCTTTGCCTCTTGGACCTTTCAAGCAATCATTTCACCAAGCCAGTAGGGAAGGCAAGAGGTTGGGTTTGGTATAGATTTTGTAAAACTCGAACCCATTCGTTTAAAAAATAAAATATTTGCTTTGTTTCAAGTAGGATAGAATAGGGTCGGGTAGTTAAATGATACGGGTCGGATATATTCATTTATATCACTTTTTTTTTTTAATTTTTTAAAAATTTCAGTGCTATTTTCTCTTTTATATATATATATATATATATATATATATATATATATATATATTCATTTATATTTTTTTCTATATATTCATACAATATAATTTATATTTCATATAAAAAAATAAATTATAAATTTTAAAAAATATAAATTAAATACATATAATATTTAAAAAAATAAAAAAATATATATAATCAGGTCGAGTTCAAGTCAGGTTATGCTATTACTCGAACTTAACCTGAACTCAACTAGAGTATAAAACTCCGTTTGTTTCGCGAAAAATAATTTATTTTTGAAAAATTTTTTTCAAGAAAATTTTTTTTTTAAAAAATAATTTTTTAAAAAACTAATTTTCTGTTATTTTATTACAATATTAAAAATTATTTAAAAAATATTAAAAATTTCAATTTATAAAACTATAAACATATTTAAACTTATAATAATTTCGTAATTTTAAAATTTATTGTTAAATATGAGGAAAAAATACAGAAAAATGATAAATTTAATGATAACCAGCGATCAGCGATAATTTGCGACGGCGGTGGCTAGCAATAGTTGGCAGCGGCTGGAGTTAATAATCAATAGTTGCCGATAGTAAATATCAGTGATCGGCGGATTAATAAATTTATATTTATATATATATTTTTTATTATAATAAATTTGTCAAAATTCAAAAAATGACTTCCTTTTAAAAAGATAAAGTCATTTTCTTTATAAAAAAAACTTAATTTTTCGTTAATTAATTTTACAAAACGTTTCAAATGTCAGAAAATACGAAAAAATATTTTTCAAAAAAATATTTTTCTTGAAACAAACGGAGCTTAAATTAAAAAATCTATTCCGCCTTATTAGGGTCGAATACACAGCAGAGCGGATAAAATTATCATCCCTACAAGCAAGTAGTAGAAGACAAAAACAAAATAAAAATAAATATACATTTCTATATCCATACCAATGTACGAGACTTCCTGCACTCTACACCAATCAAATATACACAATAATACTTTTTTATTTTAAGGATTTTTTTTTTTTTTTTTTAAACTCAAGCTCGCAATCTTTGAATTGAAATACAACACTTTCTGTCTTAAAGGAAAATAGAAAAATGAGAGAAATGGAGGGAAAGATTCAAATTTTAAATTGATAATACAATTGTATAATAGTTGTTGCTAAATATAATGAAAAGAAGTATTTCATTTCTTGATAAGTCTTATATTTGCATGTTACAACTACCTAACTAAAGAGGAAGGCAACAACTAATATATATATATATATATATATATATATATATATAGTTTACAGTTCTCTCATGTCTTAATCTATAGTTTTAATATATATATATATATATAGGCATTTTATACTTTTCAAAGAGAGCATATGAGATGGACCTATTTATCTCAATGTCATTGACTCCATCATTACCTTTGCCCCATGAAATCAAATACCTAAGAGGCAATGAAATTTCACTAGCAACTCTCTCTACTGTCAACTAAATTCTTTAACTACACTTCATCAGTAGCTTCTTCATTATAATATGGAGAAAGCTTCCCATCCTTCTTGTAAGATTTAGGATTGCCATCTACACCAGCCTCTTGCAGCATTTTCACCACTCTTCGCATTGAAGGGCGACTTATAGGAAGCGAGCTTGTGCAACGAAGACCAACATCAAGAACCCTGCAAATTTCATTCTTGAAACTAGAATCAAGCTTGGAATCAATTATATGATCCACCCCTTTTTGGTCCAAAGTTGTGTAAACCCATTTCACCAAGTCTTTCTCTCCAAACTCTGGATCTATAGGCCTTTTGCCTGTTACCAACTCTAATATGACTACTCCGAAACTATAGATATCACTCTTCTCATTTACTCTAAGAGTATAAGCATATTCTGCATCAAATTAAGACCAATTTAATTAGAATTAATGGTAATATAGACAATTAATTAGAATTAATTGCAAGGCTTAATATAGAAATCAACATTAGTACCATATAGCAATTTAATGGATAGAAGTGATGTAGAAATATACCTGGAGCAATGTAACCACAAGAACCAGCAATTACAGACATGGACTCTGTCCCCTTATTAACTCCTTGAACAACTTTAGCAACTCCAAAATCTGCAACTCTAGCACCAAACTCTCCATCTAACAATATGTTATTTGATTTCACATCGCGATGAACAATTGGAGGAACACAATCATGATGCAAGTAAGATAAACCCTCCGCTGCATCTAAAGCTATTTTATACCTTGTTGGCCAATCCAGCAAGCCACTTTTGCTGCTATGCAACAAATCACCTAAGCTCCCATTTGGCATGTACTCATAAACCAGAAGCTTGCAGTCTCCAGTATTGCAACAACACCATAATCTAACAATATTCTTGTGCCTTATCTTTCCCAAAGTTTCGACCTCTACTTCGAATTCATCTTTATCAGAATTGGCACTAGCATCCTCTTTCTTGCCCCCTCCATTTAGTTTCTTTACTGCTACTGTCTCACCATTACTTAGCACAACTTTGTAGACTTTCCCAGAACCTCCACTTCCAATCACATTGTCTTCCTTGAGGTATTCAGCAATGTCGAATTCACTGAAACCAAGCTTATGGAATGATCTCCACTTGGAAATGGTGATAATCCCTTTCTTGGCTTTCTTGAAATTCCTGTACTTGAAGTAGAACCAAGCAACTCCAATAACAAAAACTAAACCAGCAAGAATAAAAATGGAACTAAGAATCCATAAACAGCTCAGTTTCTTCTTAGACTCACCCATCTGAGGACAAAGACCCTCTAAGTCTCCACATAAACCTGGATTACCCATGAAGCTATTTCTATAAATATCCTTCGCAAACAGAGGAGGAAGCTCCCCAGAAAGCCTATTATTTGACAAGTTTAATAAATTGAGCTTCAATTTCTGAAGTTCTAGTGGGATTTTCCCGGAAAAGTAATTCCCAGAAAGATCAAGGTAATTAAGCACTGGCAAGTCCCCAGTTTCATCTGGGATTGTACCAGATAGCTTATTATTTGCCAAGTTAAGCTCATTTAAACTCTTCCAACCTTGAATTCCTTTAGGGAACCCACCAGATAATTCATTTCCGTTAAGAACTAGCCTATTTAACTCACTCAAGTTAACAAAACTTGCTGGAATTGGACCTGTAAACATATTATTACTTGCAGAAAATTCAATCAAATTGCCTAGAAAACCAATCTCCATAGGTATATGCCCAGAAAATCTGTTCTCTGAAATCAGCAAAACAGAGAGATTATAAGCAGAAGATATCCTCCTTGAAATTTGCCCAGATAATGAATTTCCCACCAGCTCGACCAAGTACATCCGTGGAAGCCCCCAGAACTCTTCTGGAACTGTCCCAGAAAGCTTGTTGTTCCTCAACCGAGCACGGCCCAAACTGTGGCATTTTCCTAGACTTTCTGGGATTTTCCCAGAAAATGAATTGTATATCAAAATAAGGTCTTCTAATTCCCCTTTTGCACACAAATTCCTCGGAATTTCACCGGCAAATCCATTGTATGACACATCTAGCGACCTCAACGGCGAGTTTTGACCGAGTTGACTCGGTAATGGACCAGTGAGCTTGTTATTGAACAATTTGAGTTCGTATAAGTTGGCAGACCTGGCTATACTCACTGGTAAAATTCCTTCCAGTCTATTCTCGTATAAATTCAGTGACTCGAGCTCTAACTCGCACAATTCATTCGGAATCGTCCCAGTTAACTCGTTCATAGAAGCATCGAATCTTTTAAGCTTTGTCAAGTTTGAAAATCCTGTCGGTAACGTGCCTGACAAAGAGTTGTTGAATAGCTCAATTTGGACTATACTCTTGAACTCGGTGAGTGAACTCGGGATTGACCCAGTGAGTCTGTTCTGAGACAAATCCAAGTTTTCCAACCGAGTTAAACGGCTCAGAATCGCTGGAATTGGACCAATAAGCTTACAGTCAGCGAGCCAAAGCTGTTTAAGATTCGTCAAGTTGGCGAGTTGAATCGGTATCAGACTCGACGTAAACGGGTTATAAGCAATAAAGAGGTCCTCAAGAGTGGAAATATTACCGAGTTGACTGGGTATAGTTCCATTCAGGAAATTTCCGGCGAGCAACAGAGTCTGAAGACGCCGGAACTCCCCAAATTTCACGGGAATCTCACCGGTTAAATTATTTCCCACCAAATTGAGGTACCGGAGATTGGACAACAGAGCGAGAGATTCGGGAATGGACCCCACTAAAAGATTCTGGCCCAAATCCAAGTACTGGAGATTCTGACACGTGGAGATATCAACGGGCAGTGAAGAGTTCATGGAATTGTTGTTGAAAGAGATGTGAGTGAGAGAAGGAAGGCGGCAAAGGAAAGAAGGGAAAGAACCAGAGAGCTGTGACTCGGAAAGGTCGACCGAGTTGACTCGGTGAGTTACAGGGTCGCATGTGATGCCGTACCAGTTGCATGGAGTGTCGTCACGTTCGTTCCAGTTAGAGAGGGAGTGAGTTGGATCGGAGAGACCGAGTTTAACTCGCTGGAGATAAAGGCCTTCTTGGTTTAGGGAGAGAGTAGCAAGGAAGGGAAAGGAAAGAAAGAGAAGGGAAAGAAACAGTAGCATTTTAGGAGGGAGGGAAAAATTTTTGAGTTTGGAGAGTAAGAGAACTTGAGACACTGAACTGGACAAGAGATTTTGAAGGAGTCAGGTCGTCCCTACTTGTGGGGTACCCCAATCCGAATGGGTCCATTGGCATTTAGTATTGTTTTATAGTATAATAATTACCTAAAATTTAAATTGTAATTTGTTTTAAAATTTAAAATATTGAAATGTTATATAAATTAAAATGTTAAAAATTATAATATATTAAAAAATTCATAATTTTATAAATAAAAACTTAAGAATTTGATCATTAATCAATTTTAAAAAGTAAAAAAGGTTAATTTGAAATAGTATAGGAACTAATACACTAATTATAGTAAACTTTAAAATATAATAGTAATTTTATCTATTAATTTTTTTTTTTTATGGTTTTATATTTTAAATCAAGCTCATATTTTTGCTTTGTTTATTTTAATTCTTTCAATAAATTTATTTATTTATTTATCATCACTCTTTTAGCTAGTTATATACATCGTGTACACATGGAGGGATTAGGATTCGAGTTTTAGCATCATTTAATTAATATTAAATAATTGCTCTTTCTATCAATAATTATCGTATTTCTTATTAATTAATAAATAAATTTAATATTTTCTTACATTAAAAATTTTGAAAAATTTGCATGCTACACTGCAAGACAAATGATAGCCCAATAACACAATGAAATGTATAGATATTAATTTTTTTATTTTTAACATCACTTTATAAAAATTCTAAATTATAGACAGAGGGTTTTATATGTACCATTTTAAAAAGGCTAAGAGTCTAATGGGACAAAAAAAATATTAAGAGCTCACTTGAGCATCAGTTCAAATGAGAGGGTTTTATATGTGCCATTTTGAAAAGATTAAGAGTCTAATGGAACAAAAAAAAATATTAAGCGTTCACTTGAACATCAATACAAAAAAGAAGATTCTATTTGTACCTTTGACCTTATGATTAAAAAATATTTAATTAATATTAAATAATTGCTCTTTCCATCAATAATTATCGTATCTCTTATTAATTAATAAATAAATTTAATATTTTCTTACATTAAAAAATTTGAAAAATTTGCATGCTACACTACAAGACAAATGATAACCCAATAACACAATGAAATGCATAGATATATAGTATATATTAATAATTAGATTGAGTATATATCTCCTATTGTTATATGGTAGGTTAGTAGTTTATGGTTCCTTAAAATTTTTTAGACTAAATAGATATTGTTGTATCATTGCTCGTGAATGGAATTGGATTGGCTTGGGAATGTTTGGTAAAAATATGGTACATGAATTATGATTAAAAAATGTTTAAGAGATAATTAATGATTGTATTCTATATATAATGATTGTATTCTATATATAATACAATGTAATCCATGCTATTATGTTAATTAATTCATAATTCGGGTTGTATTATGTTTTAATTTATGAAGAAAATTATGAATTTGACGGATTGAAGTTTTAAATTTTTTTTTTTTTTATAAATTCAAATCTGATATATAAATAGGTCTAGGTCTACTATTATATCTAAGATAACATATTCATGAAATTAAATTCAAATATTTTTAAAAACATGAGATAAAATCTCTCAAGTATGATTAAATATTTTTACTCGAGTTCATGAATAGCTCTAATGAATTATTGCTTTGAATAGTTTAAAAAAAAAAATTCACAGAGAAACACTCTAGAAAGAAAAAAGAAAGGATTTGCATGAAATTCAACTCTTGAGTCAAATATGAAAAGAACAATGGTAAAAGCAATGGGATTTTATATTCCTTGGAAATGGAATTTTATGGGACCGTTCTCAATTCCAAACAGTAAATGAAGTTTGAATGTTCAAAAAGAGGTTTTTGAATTATGGCTTTAGACTATTTTCCACCAGGCATTATGCAGAGCAGGAAACATTTAATACTATATCAAACCCATCAAATTGTGATCAGTGTGGACTGGTCTCCATTTAATTAGTTCAACATTTAAAACATAATGCGATTTAAATTATTATCAAAGCATGAAAATTTTGGGATTTTGTAATTATTTTATAAAAGCTAAATGAATTTTTTTTTTTAAATTTAACTCCGATTATAACTCCAATTTGAAACATTTCATAAGATTTTTTTCTACTATTTTATACAATTTAAGTGAGATTAAAATAAAAATGAATATTGAACATATATATATAATAACAAAGTTGAGGATAGAAAGCATCCCAATGAAGTTAGATTTGATCTTATTACGTATCAACATCTAATAAGATGAGATTATTAGATGTGATAACTGAAATTATTTTTAGAGATGTGATATTAAAAATTCAAACTACTAGTTAAAATTAAATTTAACAAAAGAAAATATATACACAATTGAATTAGTATTTATTGACTAAATTATTCTAAAAATATATAAATAAAACTAACATAATATTATTTTTTTTTTTAAATTGCAAATTATAAGGAATTCAATTTTTTTTTTTTTTAAATAAGGAATTCAAATCTTGAAAATTATCTTTTAAAAAATTTCAATATAAAAAAACAATAGATACTATATATAATATTTTAATAACCTAATGGGGAATACAATGCTCTTTCTTTTGTTTTTTTCTTTTATAATTTCATATCACACAGAAAAAGAAATGGATTTTATAATGTTTAGAAAGGGATTGGTGAGACCCCAATCGCCTAGGTTCTATGTCCAAAAGCTTTTAAGTTTGAATAATGCTGAAAGAGAGCCTATTGAAAAGGATTAGAGCATGTGATTTTCAGTTGAACTTTGAATATAAATCCCAATTGTTATAGTCCTTCAATTCCCACTTTTTAATTAATTATTATATATGAAAAAGGACATATGCCTAAATCATATATATATAAAAGAAAATTTCATGTCCATTTTTCTCATTATTTTACTATAATTATATTTATAATGATACAAATAAAACTAATTATATTTATAGGGAACGATGTTATTATTGTATTTTAATTAAACTTTATACATTGAAATAATATATAAATATCACTACACATTTAAACATAATTTAACACTTAGTACATATAAAACTTACTAATTATAGATTCAGGTTTGCGTTCTCTTCTTAATACTTAAAAAAACAATAGATAAATATTTATATAGTAAAAAAAAAAAAAAAGAATAGAAGTAATTTCTAAGAAATCAAGAGAGGAATTAAGGATTTGTGCATAAATCTAAATCAATTATTCACATATATTATGACAAAAAAAAAGTGAGATTTGTCATTGTCATTAAGGAAAAAGAAAAAAATAATAAAATAATTCCCTCTCCTACATAAACCCTAAAAAAATATTGTAACCAATAATAACCTAAATCTCTTTATGCACATGATGCAACAGTATTGCTTCCTAATTCTTCTAGTTGGAATCCAATTACAAAATTAAGAA
>CATKHJ010325141.1:0-12432 GCA_949750685.1 Vernicia montana
GTGATTCCATTTTTCAGGAGATTAGAAGTTCATCAGCTCGGTTCTTCAGGCATTTTCCTCCCTAAAGAACCATCTTGATAAATGTAATTTCTCCATTATTTTGTATGTAATTGAGATACTTTAGTACTCCATGTGTGTAATAGAGAGAGAGCTATCCTTTTGGCCTTTATGGCAAGTATGGATGATTTCTTATATATTGTTTATGAAAATTATGAGTTTATGAGATTACGAGTATGTATATGTATGAGTATGTGATATGATGAGATAGATGAGTTTGTATATATGCATGAGTTCAGGTTCTGATCTTTGGGATGAGTAAGCTAGTTGTTATGTTTTTATGGGGATTATGAGATGAGAAGGGTTCTACGGGTTTTCGGTGGCCTTAAGCCTACCCATGCCCTAGGACCGTCACAGTTGCGAAGTTGGGTTGTGACAATCATATATCAAAATCACAATCCTAGGTGATCTTTGTGTCATCCCAATTTCATCCAGCATGCACAAATAATTATGCAACACATAATTAATGAAACATTTACATACATGTGCCAAAATGCTCAATTATTATTCATAAATATATTTATATACATATATTCATACGGTAATTGTAGATACATGGAAAATAGGAAAATATATTTGAATCACTCATAACAGAGGTGCGAAAAATCAAACTCGATCAATAACTAGGACCTAGGGCTGCAGAAGATGGTTCTAAACGATCTAGAAAAATAAAATATTAACAGATTATCAGAATAAGAATTTTATAATAATCAAATATAGACACATCCTAAGACCGTGGAAAAATCTACCATAATATTGGCAGAGTTTCCTTTAGAGTAGACCCAAATCCCCTTGAAACTCTGACAACAGACTCAACCTCGAAATATTTAATTTCTCAACTGGGCTCCCAATAACAATTCTTAAAATTAAACTTCAATAAAATATATTATTCTCCAAATAACTCTAAAATAATTTAATTAACATTAATTATCTAAATTCATAAATAATTCCAATATACCAAAATAAATAATTCTAACATTAAATTAATCATCAGGGATTAATTTCGGACTACCGGGTACACTCACCGGATAGTCGCCGGAAAAGTCACCAAAAAATGTCAACGGTGTCGGATAACGGCGAAATTGGTATCAATGGATTCGTATCGAAATGTAGATGCCGGAAATATATACCACTCTCCCTCACTCGACGGAGAGTCACCAAAAAAACGTATCGGCAGATTTGAAATTTCACCGAATTCTGGCCAAATTCAAACATTCACTAAAAATTAGTAAATGAGATACCAAATCAAAGATTAAGAGAAGAGGAATTCAATGGTACTAGAATCGGTGAGAACGGAGCTCGAAATCAGCCGAAAAAGCTCTCGGAAGCTTTTCTTTTCCCTTCTCTCTCTCTCTCTCTCTCTCTCTCAAAATATATATATATATATATATATATATATATATATATATATATATATATATATATATAAAGTAAATAAATTCTGAAAAATTAATTAAATAATTTTAACTTTTTACTAAACTAATAAGTAAATAAATTTACGTTACTAAAATAAATACTTATATAATAATTTTCATAATTAAAATTTTAAGATATTACAAAAGTTATCAAAGTTTTTTTCATTATAATAAAATTTGTCTATCATATTTTCAACAAAAATAGTCGCCTGGACAATTGAATTTTCCATTAATGGTGTTGTGTTCATGAGACTATGTATAGAGTTTCTTGTCAAAGTTTTTTTTTTTTTTTAAAAGAGTTTCTTGTCAAAGTTGGGAAATATATTAATGTATTCCAAATTAAATTGACCTATGAAAAATATTAGCTTCCTTGTATTTTTCATTTTTACTGATATAGAATTATAAATATAATTATATAATTTATTATATATATTATATAATTATATTAATTATATTATATAAAATTAAAATATATAAAATAAAATATAAGTTATCCACCAATTGAATTGGTCTTTATTAAATTTAGACCAAATAATTAATTTATGTAAAAGGCGCCTGTTACAAATGTAACGAACGTCTGTTTTATCTAGATAAGTTTTTGATAGTCCTTCCACTAATGTTAATAATTTTTTTTTTTTTTAAATCTATTGAAAAGATTTTATGTAAAAAACGTATTTTATAATTAATTTAATAAATATAAAATTTTAAATTATATTAATTATAAATTAATATTTGGGACTTAAGCTTATGAAAGTGGGCAAAGTAAGTGGGACCTGGTTTGTGACTTAGACAATAAAATTTCATAAACATTGAATTGAAAATCAACACCAATAACAAAAATATCTGCAAACCAATGTCAAGAACAGACGCCTGTTCTTAATGCAACAGGCGTTCGAATGTATATTATCAAACGCAACAGGCGTCCATTTATTTTTGAAATTTACATTTGAAATTTACTTTAAAAAAAATAAATATAAACTAAATAAAATTAATAAAATAAACTTTTCTATGATTTAAAAAAGTAAATGAATTTCATAGTTTTAAAAGAAATTTCCTATTTTTTGTGAATGATGTGGCAGTGACATTTAATTTAAGTGGGACCACATTGTAATAACTTGAATTTTCAATTATTTTAAAATTTTTAATTTTCAAGGAATATAATTATTTAATTATATTGCTTCATTTGTATTTAAAATTTTTAATTTTTTTAGAATTTTGAACTATTATGATTTTGAAAATATAACTTATTTATTTATAGTTTTATATTTAAATTTTTAAAATATAAAACTATAATTGTTTTAAAGAAAATATTTATATGAAAATAGTTAATGAAAATTTTTAATTGTTTTATTATAAATTTCCTTAATTGAAAAAGAATTATTTTAAAGTAAAAATATTAATTATTTGTATAAATATATTATATATAGTTTATGATTAAAAAAAAAAAAAAAGAGGGAGAGAGATAATTTATAGGCATGCCTAGCCTTTTGGACCAATCAGTGTGTGTGTGTGTATGTTGTGCTAGCCTTTTGGACCAATCAATGAGTGTTTGTGTGTATTGTCGACAGAAGAGAAACACAGGGGGAGAGAGAGAGAGAGAGAGAGAGAGAGCTTCGTTCACCGGACCTTAGGCCATCGATGAACAACACCACCACCACCACTAGGTCCAAAGACTTCTGACGACCTCAAGTGAATCAACGGCGGCAAAAAACGACGTTCAATGGCAGTGCACTCTCCTGTCAAAGTTTTAAACCATTGCAAGCTTCCAATGAAGATTCCGACCAATCTAGAGCTTTGTTCCTGACAATTTTGGTGTCGTTGGAATCGTCTCCTCTCAAGTTTCAATTTGGTACCTATATTGCCACCTATTTGTCACTAGAGACATAGATCAAAAAGTTGACCACCGAACCTTTGAGCTCCGATTTTCGGCGAACGGCAACTAGTGGCGTATATATTTGGACTCTTGGCATTGAGACAAATGAGCTAGTATAATCACCGACTTCTAGAGCCAACTGCAACGGCGATGCGTGGCTGGTCAATGACAGTGCATGGCGGTGACGCATGGGTTCAGTCTAGCAGCTCCGTTTCAACTCTCCAATGTGTTTTCTGACCCTCGTTCGATCGGATTTCACGTGGATAAGTCCATAACCCTTGAATTCGATTGTATTGCTTGATTTCAAATCATTTTATATTGGATACGTGTATTTTAGGCTATGTTTATGTTCTTATAGTTAAATTGGTGAAATTGCTAGTATTATGAATTGCTATGGATTTATTTATATTATTTTTATATTGCTTTAATTTGAGTATTGAACGTAATTAATTTTATAAAATAATTCAAAGTGTTGAAATGTTTTGAATTAATTATGAGATTTATTTTCAATACATATATATGATATTTATAATGAAATAAAATGCTTTAAAAGTTAAGTTTAATTTTATTGGAAAATGAGTTTACTATATTTTTGTAAAATATTATAAAGGTTTTGAAGTAAAGAATTAAATTGATTTTGAATGGTTGAAAAATGTGAATTTTAATATTTGAGTCGTCAACTCAAATAAACGTTTTTATAGAGTTATATGCAAATATATGTATATAATTATGATTTTAAAAAATTAAAGGATTTGTATTGACTTTAAAACAGTAAATTAGTTTTATTATTAAAGGAGTTTATTTGTATAATAAATTATTAAAGGGTTTTAAAAAAAATAATGCTTTTCTTTCGATACATAATTATTCAAACGATTTCTAAAAAGTTTTTATATGAATGAATTATCTGCTAAATAAATTATTTTTAAACAATGTTGTATGAATTGAATTAATGAGTTGAAATCATTGTGATCTTTCCCGAGTATGGAGGCCTAAAAAGGTAATTGGGTTGTTATTAATTATTGTGAGCTTTGATGACTATTTAGTAGTGTTTATTTCTTTTGTTTCAGTAAGGTTAAGTTCTAATTTTAGGAGAAATTCTGTCGAAATTTTGACAAAATCTTTAGAGTTGTTTGAGTATGTCCTAGTTGAGTTGTCTGTATTCTGATGATCTTCCTATGTTATACAGTATTGGTGTTTCAAGTATCTTTCCAGTTATCAAATGTCGCACTTTGAGAAGAGCCAATTGGATTTCCGTTATGTTTATGAGTTATATAACTTAACATAACATTATGTTTCCTTTATTCTGATAATTATCATTATCAGCATTAGTTTAGAGAAGCATGATAAATGTTGGTGCCATAAAAAGGTTCTGTAATTGTGAATGCTGCATATTACTTGTATTTGTTTGGATGGGATTAGGATGATATAAAACCATACAAGATTGTGATTCTGGTTATGATACTATGATTAATTTATGTTGATGAGCTATGACTGGTGTATGACGGTTACGGGCTTGCTCATCACTCGGTGCTGCTGCTAGTTGAGTCGACGCTGTGTGGTTTAAGCCAGTGATGGCTGAGACCCTATGTATTGGATATTAAGAGACAATATTTAGATTAAGAGAGCGAGATAGGGGGTTGGCTCCCCAGTTTAAAATTAGTGTGGTTCCTATCAACTAATTCATATTCTTGGTTGATTATGTGATTGTTTGTTAGTTTGGCATTATGCATTAGCATCTCTGACATTTGAATGGTATGTTATATTGATAACTATATAGTTTATTGAGTTAAACGCTCATTCTTATTCAATATTTTTCCAAGATTGCAAATTGAGCTCGAGAAGTAAATTTTTAGTTGAGTTATTCTTGCCTTTCATCATTTGGCAGGTTTATTTTATTATTCAGTTATGTAATTAATTTCACATCGTTCCGTATTATAAAATTCTAGAACTCCACATTGTTATTTTTGATATTTGTTTTTCTGTTTTATTTGGTTTCTGTGATGTTCTATTAAGCAGAAACCTTATTGTGATGATTTGATTTGATTGAGATGATAGCCCTGAGTGGCAATGATTTTAATGTTTGGTAGATTTTGCTTAACAGGTAGGCTCATAACCTTTGTTTTGTGACAGTTACGGGTGTCCTAGTGTTGTTTTGTCGTTTAGCGTATATTCATATTTATTACGGGTTCTGAAAATTTTATACTTTTTCATTCCCTAGTTTTGATCATGTGTCCTTAGGATCAGGGCATAATAGATACACCTAAATAAACTAAAAGTCAAAAAAAATAATAATTTAAAGTGATACCCCGACAAAATTTGTTTGGAAAATGTAAAAGGTGGAAGGTTAACCAACTGAAAAGTAAATTACCATTTTAACAAGTAAAAAATTTTTAATTTAACGGTCATGAATAAAATGGAATATTTATTATAGATCTAACGATTATAAATGATGATTTATTGATAAATTATATGCATTATAGAAGGCAGAGTTTTTAAAACCGAATCGATTAGTACCGGTTAGACAAAACTCTTCATTTCTTTTTTTTTTTTTTTGTCATTTTATAAAAAATTCTCATTAATAAAGATTCGACCAGTCAAAAACTAGTTAAAAACTAGTCAAATAATGATTTAATCAAAGTTCTAATTTTTCAATAAATCAAATTGAACTGGCCGATAATTCTCAATTTAACAAATTAGACTAGCTAGTTTAGTCTAATTTTTAAAACACTAATAGAAGGATTCTAAATTTTAACTCATTTATAAATCAGACGGTGAACGGTTTCCATAAATTCAAGCTAAATTTATTTAAATTTACATAAAATTTAAAATGATTCTAACTCAGATCGCTCAAACCAATTGGAAATTGATATACAACATGTGGACATATGTGAGTTATTTGATTTGATATAAATTAATAAAAAAAAATTTAAAAAAAATTAAATCAATTCTAAAAAATTTTTGTCACTTAGCCGCCTCTCTGTCGGTACTTGCCATCAAATACTACTATACTAGTCAACCGACATGATTTGGCCTATAGCTGTCATTTGTGACGAGAGAGAGAGACACGTATATAGTTATCTGCAGGGAGGCCAATTGAACATTTTTCTTCTATAATAGTATCTTTAAAAAAAAATCATTTTTAAAAATATTATATAATATATAGATATTTAATATAAATATCAAATTAATAATTATGTCAAATCAATTATAAATAAAAATTAAACTTATCAAATAATTAAATACAACTTTTATGATAAAATAATTTGAAAAAAAAAACTTTTATGATAAAATAATTTAATAGAACTTTTATAATAAGACTCACTATCAAAATAAGTGAGCTGTATACCTCTAGGCCTATGTTTAGAAATAATTTTAGAGAGGGAAGAAAATATAGAAAGAAAATAATTTTTATTTTTTTCTTTATTTTTTTTGGATAATAATAAAAAAGGAGAAAAAATAAATTTATTTTCTTATTCCATCTTTTCTTCTTTATTTTTTCTTTAATTTGAAGAGAAAATAGTGGAAAATAAAATTTATTTTATTTTTCTTTTTATTTTTCCTTCTTTTCTATACAATGAAAAGTTAGATTTCCTTTTTATTTTTCATCTATATTTTTCTTCCTCTTTTATTTTCGCTCAGTCCAAACATTAGGTAAAATTTCATTAACTTATAAGAAATTCCTTTTTTTCTCTTTTAAGAATCTTTCAAGATTCTAACATTTAGGCTGTCACGCTCCGAACCCGATGGCACGTGACCGGCACTAGGGAACGGGAAAGTTTAAGGCTTTCGGAACCCGTAGTAAGCCTGATTGCTCAATAAACGATAAAACTGCAAAGTAACAGCTGTAACTGTCACTAATCAAGAGCTATGGGCCCACCTGTTAAGCAGAATCTGATAAACTACCACATTAAAGCCATTCAAGCTTTCATCTCATTCACACTAATACTTTTATTTTCATTAAATCACATCATTACCACACAGGGCATTTATCTCAATAACATCATTGGTTTTCTGCTTAACAAGGTTCAACATAGCAGCTATGGAGAGGTATCTTTGAATTCCTCAAGACTTATCATACATTAAAATTCTTAAGTCTGACATAAAATTACCTTGAAAGAATAACAATGCGGAGTGCTAAAATGAATAACACCAACAATTATAAATTAATTACATAACCAAATAAGAACATACATTCCACAGCCGAGGGATAAATGGCGGGAATAACTCGACTAAATTTATTTCTCAAGCTTAACCTGCAACCTGAAAAAAAATAGTGAGACAGGAATGAGCGTCTCAGCTCAGTGAGTGATACCAACTAATATACCAACCTGGTGTCCTAATGTCATTCTATCAATAATGCTCATGCACGTGTCACATATACAGATAATCATATAATCTCATACAATGATAGGAATCAGTCCACAGGATCACACTATCATCAATACGGGGAGCCGATCCCCCACCTTGGCTCTCTGAGTCCAACTGAAAGTACTCATAATATCCAATATATAGGGTACCAGCTGTCCCTGGCCGTAGCCATGCAGCGACCCGACTGGCAGCAGCGAGCGATGAGCAAGCTCCTGAGCTGTCATACACCAGTCAAAGCTCATCCCTCATATCATATTCTCATTCCTAGTGACTCCTGTGTCATTCCAATACCATCCAGCATCCACAATAATTATGCAACACAAAATCAGTAATTCATTCACATTCATGCATCAGAATGTTCAATAATATGCATAATTATATAACATATATTCATTCAACAAATGTAGATGCATGGTAGGCAGGAAAGTATATTAGAATCACTCACAACACAGACGTCGAGAACCAAAAGTCAGTCACTGATTAGGACCTGGAACTGCTAATGACGGTCCTGGACGATCTAGAAAATAACATATAACAATTCATTAGGAATGGAATTTTAATTATAACTAACTAACTAAATTCATAACAACTCCGACACGCTGAAATAAATCATTCAGACACTAATTTAACCATTAACGATAAATTTCGGACTACTGGGCGCACTCATCGGAGAGTCGCCGGAAAAGTCATCGAAAAATATCGATTGTGTTGGATAGGTGCAAAATTGGTGTCAATAAATCCGTATCGAAGCATGGATACCGAAAATATGCACCACTTAATTTTCTCACCGACGGATTGCCGAAAAGACGCGTCGGCAGATCCGAAATTACATCGTAAATAGGCAAAAATCCAAATGTTCACCATAATTCGCAAATGAGATATCGAATAAAAAATTACGAGATAACGAGTCCAACGGTACAAGAATCATCGAAAACGGAGGTCGAAAAGTCGACGAAACAGTGGTCGGAACATTTCTGGCCGGTGACCGGTTCAGCGGCGCGTGCGGCGGCGCTGGGCGGCGGACGGCGACCGGGTTGATGGCGTTGGAAGCGTCTCGGATTCCTCTTCACGGTGGTCCGACGCGTATCATCTTCTGATAACCAGAAGGCGGCGATCTGAGTAGTTTCTTCTTCTGCCTCTCTCTCTCTCTCTCTCTCTCTTCTGCTTCTCGGTTTCCATTTCTGTTTCTGTTTCTCTTCTTTTTTTTTTTCTTTCCTTATCCATTTTCTGCTCATTATCTAACTTATATATATATAAATAATAATAATAATAATAATTAAAATCTAAAATCAATTTAATTTAATTTAATCTTTTCAAAAATTAATACCCGATATTAAATCGAAATTCGGGGTATTACAATAAGACTTTAGACTTACATTTAAAGCAATAATAAATTTTTCTTAGAGAGCATAGCCATGTTAAATGGTTGCAAGCAGGAGATGGAAACACATCCTTCTTCCACCAATACTATGTGAGGCGTAAACCTTTGCAAGGTATTTATAATTTGTGCATTGATAATGTTGTTACTGATGATCATAACCTCATTGAAAACCATATAGTCAATTTCTATAGCACCCTTTTCATGGATGATTGTACGGCTACTTCTAATCTCATGAGCATCAAAGATGTTATTCCATCTCTTGTAACTCAAAAAGAAAATGATGAGATGCTTCGTTGTCCTTCTTTGGAAGAAATCAGAAATGTGGTTTTTCATATAGATCCTCACAGTGCTCCAGGCCCAGACAGTTTCACCGGTCTTTTTACAGGACTTACTGGGATATTGTTAAAGATGACAATTGCCAGGCAATTCAAAGTTTTTTCCTAACAGGTGCATTATCTTCTGGCTTCAATTCTAATTTCATGGTTCTTATTCCTAAGATTGCTGATGCTATTGCAATCAAGCAGTACCGACCGATTGTGTTCAGTAATTTCAGCTTTAAAATTATTACTAAAATTATTGCTGACAGATTATCTCATATAGCCTCTCTAATCCTTTCTCATAATCAGTTTGGTTTCATTAAGAATCGATATATTTCTGATTGTATTGTTACTGCCTCAGAAGGAGTGAACAAGTTAGATAAATGTTGTTATGGTGGAAATATGGCTCTCAAAATTGACATTCGAAAGGTTTTCGACAATATGAGTTTTGGATGTGCTAGAAGCTTTTCGTTTTTCTAATCAGTTTGGAAACTGGATTTCCACTATTTGTGCCTCTTCTCGAATTTCTATCATGGTTAATGGTAAGCCTAAGGGTTATTTTTCTTATTCTAGAGGTGTCAGAAAAGGTGACCCTCTATCTCCCTTACTTTTTTGTATTGTAGAGGATTTCTTAAGCAGGAAGCTCAGTGATATGGTTGCAAAAGGAATTATTGTCCCTATGGCCTATTCTCATGGCATTGCATTTCCTACACATTTACTTTATGCTGATGATGTTCTTTTATTCTGAAAGGCATCGATTAGTAACATGAGAGCCATTAATGATGTTTTCACTATGTATGGTTCTATGTCTAGTCAGGCAGTTAATTGGTCTAAATTTGAGATTTATTTTGGCAAAGCGGTCACTTTTAGACCTGCTTCGACTCTTAAAGACTTAGCCCAAATGAGAAGAGTTAGTATTTCTTTTGTTTACTTGGGGGTTTCTCTTTTTTCAGGTGCTCGAAAAAAGAGATGGCTTCAACCTATTGCTAACAAGATTGTTAGTAAGTTCGCTAGGTGGAAATTAAGGAAGTACTCTCTCCATGGCGGGTCGACTCACTTTGATTAAGTATGTTCTCTTGAGTTATTTTTTGCACTATTTTGTCATCTATAAATGGCCAAAGAGCCTACTCTCTTACATGGAAAAATATCTTTGCAATTTTTTATGGACAGGATCAGTGGATACTAAGAAATTGGTTACAGTGCCTTGGAAACTTTGTTGTCTGCCCATTAAAGAAGGGGGTTTGGGGATAAAAAATTTAGAACTCCTCAACATTGCAATGCTTGGTAAGATGACTTGGGGTTTTCTCACTCGCAAAAATTTCTCAATGAGCCTTCTTTGGCATTAGTTTCTTACTGCTTTGGGTATTCCTAAGGCTGCCTATTGTCGCTCCACCATTTGGAATTCCATCAAAAATATTTTCAAGCAGCTTCGTTCTTCTATTTGTTAGTTGATTGGTGAGAACACTAATCTCAACTTTTGGACTGACGAATGGATTAATCCAACGGTGGTGAATCAGATAGGTTTCTCTCTTAGTGAGCAAGCGAAGCTTACAAATTATATTTGTGATTATTTGTAAAATGGCTGCTGGAATTTACCTCCTAATTTAGTTAGCAGGGATATTGAGAAGCATATTTGTGAGGAGAAACCTCTTCATGAGACCCGTGATGTATGTGTTTGGACTCCAACCTTAGATGGGAATTTTTCGGTTAAAAAAATGTATGAATGTATAACCATATTCGCCCTATTCATTCTTTAACTGCTTAGAGTAAGTTCATTTGGAAAGAGTTTTTGCCTCCTTCT
This sequence comes from Vernicia montana, assembly GCA_949750685.1. Lineage (NCBI taxonomy): Eukaryota > Viridiplantae > Streptophyta > Magnoliopsida > Malpighiales > Euphorbiaceae > Vernicia > Vernicia montana. Next base: position 11,213 of record CATKHJ010325141.1, read on the forward strand.
TGATCCATGATTTGCTGGCATGCTCTTTTGGGTTGCCTCCCTACTGAGGATAAGCACAAAGGTTTCCATTTGGCTTTAAGGTGCTACATGTGTGGTCAAGCCACTGAATCTCATAACCATTTATTGGTTCATTGTAGCTTTGCCCAAGCTATTTGGCAAGCTGTAGCTAATCTTTTTGGCAAATCAGTTTATGTTGCGGGGACTTTTAAAGATTTACTTGATAAAGCTATGGAGCACAATTTTAGCACACAAGTGGCAACATTATGGCGTACAACAATCATTAGTTCAGTTTGGATTCTTTGGAAAATGCAAAATTTGGTCATTTTTGAAAGCCAAGAGGTTAGTGTTTTCTATACTTTACGATTACTTTGGTCCTCTATTAAAGAATGTGATTTCTTCAAGATTGGAACCATGTTCAATAATGTTTTCAAACTGCAATCTTTTTGAACTCTTAACATCATAGGGAGGTCTAGCAAAGCTCCTAAAATCATTAGTATCATATGGCAGCCACCTCCGCACAATTGGATGAAGGTGAATACAGATGGTTCCGCCTTAGAGGCGCTTGGAGCTGCGTGGGCAGGAGGTATTTTTTGCAATCCTTGTGGGTTTGCGCATGGGGCATTTGTTTTTAGCACTAGAATTTCTTTCGCTTTTTTGGCTGAATTACAGGCATCCATGTTTGTGATTTGCAAAGCTAGGCAGCATGGTTGGCTCAACATCTGGCTTTGATAACTCTATTTTCTTAAAGTTATTTTACCTATTTAAACTCAAATTTTGGTTCAATTCTTAAGAATTAATAATATTATTACATATTTTGAAGAATAAATAATTCTAACAATTTATAAATAAATTATAAAATATTTTTAGTATTTTATTTTATTTTGCAGATCAAAATGACATTAATGATGTAGGCGATGATGTCGTGATATTAATGATGCAGGGGATGATGTCATAATATTAATAATGCAAATAATTATGTCATGATTTAATGATGTAAGCGATGATATCATAATATTAATGATGCAAGAAATGATGTCATAATAATAATGATGTAAGCAATGATGCAAGATGGTGGAAAAAAAAAGATGGAAATATATATATATATATATTGGTTTTTTTTTTTCACACTTGCCTCTTATTCATATCCCAAATCTTTAAGAAATGTCTCTTGCTTATGAAATATGCCTCTTTAGCTCAAATTCATCTTTAGAACAAGGGTG
>CATKHJ010325239.1:0-11910 GCA_949750685.1 Vernicia montana
CAATTTAACATAAAAGTGACTTCAAAATAAATTTCATGAATAGTTTAAAATGCATGAACAATTTATAAAATACATAAAAGAAATAAAAGGAAACCTAATTAGTGGAGAAGTTGGTTTTTTTTAATTGGATTCGATACTTGAACCAAGCATGCTTGTGTATCCCTTTGAATGAGAATCAAAACCCACGCAGTTCTTCCTTCTTGCAAAGGGTTTTTTTAGCCTAGCCTTTTATCATGTTTCAATTGATTGATTTAGGGAGGGTTGGATTAATTAATTAACCTAATTGATTTATCAAGTTGAATTAATTAATATTAATTAACCAACAACCTAAGTGAACCAATTTAATTAACTAATAAAAAGAGAATCCCAAGGAGGAAAAAATAAATTAAATAAATGAAAAAAAGGAAAAGAGAAAGGAAAATAAGCTTACCTTACACTTTCGCGGCTTAGGGACGTAGGGCGGATAAAGCGAATGATCAGATCTTAGCTCCACATCGAAATGATCCTCGAACGGCGGCACCCTAGACCTCAGATGGCAATAGGCTTGCCTCGAATGGCAGGATAGAAAACCTTCGACTTGTTGGGATGACTTGGAAAGTCGCATCCAATTTGCTTTGCAAAGTAAGGAGCAATAGCAAAGCAAAAAGAAAGAAAACTTTAAAAATGAGGGTTCGTTCCTTGATGGACCAAGCTAAAGGACTGGTTTGCTCGATACAAAGGCTTCTCAAGCTCACTAGAAGATGGAGAAACTGTATGGGAGGTCCCCTATATACGGGGTGAAAGCTGGGATGAAAAACTGTATTTTTCTGATGTGGGATAAGTGAAAAAAACTCAGAATTTTGGAATTTGGCGCCTGGTGTCACGCAACAGCCTTGCGAAACGGCAGGGCAGCCTACAGAACCATAAGGCCACCCTACGGCAGTCGCAGGGTTGCTGCCAAAGCAGACCCATTTTTAGTAGGGTGGTTCAGAGTGTGATGGATATTGGCAATTTCGACCGTCAGAGGTTTGTCTTACCGAGTCTACATATTGCCTCAAAGGGTGTAAAATTAAAGGTTCACAGTTGCCCCCTCATCATAATTGTCTTGGCTGTAAGGCAATTCTGATGATAGTGAACCTGGGATGGTAAAAGGAACCAAAGTGATGTCTAGGTGAGTGTTTAGAAATTTCTGGCTGAAGGACATAATTAATAAGGAAGATGGGAAAAGGAACTAGGTTGATGTCTAAGTGAGCATTTAGACATTTTTAGGTGATGAGTGTGGGTGATTTTGGATTTAGAATTGGCCTGTGTGTCTCGGTAATTCTAAGAAGAGATTGGTTGATTCTTGTATGTCTCGGTGATTCTGAGGAGAGGTTAATTGATGCCAGTATGTCTCGGCGATTATGAGGAGAGATTAATCGATGCCAATATGTCTTAGTGATTCTGATTGATACCAGTATTTCTCAGCAATTTTGATTGATACTAATATGTCTCGAATTTTTTTTGGAGCCAATATGTCTCAGTGATTTTGATTGAGTGCTCTTGATAAAAGAGAAGGTCTTGATTTGCTTTAGGAGATTTTGAATGATTGGGATAATAAGGGATGCCCCCAGTTTCTTTGGGAGATTTGGTTGATCGGGTGGAGGACCCTTTGTCTAAGCTACCCATAGCAGTGATTCTGTCATTTAGGGAGAACTTGACTGATTTTGATTAAGGAGATGATCCTGGTGAGGATGATGAGGTAGATTGGAGGAGGAGTCAGAGGCGCGATCGACACTAGTTCTCTTCTGCTATGCAAATGTTATACGACCTCAATGTATGCGTGCATGCATGCTTTTTATGAGACTTGATGTACGAATGTATGTTATGCGTGATTCACGGATGCTTATGACTTGCTTATGTGAGATTTGACTTATGATATGTATGTTATGAGTTAGATATCTTGAACTAGTGAAAGCTCAACCTAAGCTGCCATGGTACAAAGGTGTTGATCTTCTGAGAGGAAGGTGCCCCTATTTTTAGAGGGATGATGAATTTGAAGAAAAGTGACTTGGGCACTTCGTTTGGCTTTGGGTTGATTGGCTTGGAGGAAGTCACTTTGGATGACTAGTCGGGTTTGGCCCAAGAGGAGGTCATTCTAGAAGGCTAGGTCTGGTTTGGCCTAAGAGGAAGTCACTTTAGAAGTCTAGGTTTGGGTTTTGACCCTAGATGAGGTCATTTGGATGGCTAGGTTTGGGTTTTGACCCTGGATGAGGTCATTTGGAAGGCTTGGTCAGGTGTGGCATTGAAGGAGGTCATTTGGAAGATGGATTCTGAGAAGGCATGGACTGAATGGTTGATTGACCTTGATCTAGAGGAGTTGTTGTGGCTTTATCTTTGATATAAGATCAAAAACTTAATGACTATGAGCTATGGATAAAGGATCGTATATCTGCTAGGTCTGCTCATGGTGACTTTCTATTAAGGGACCAGAGTGATGCGACAGATGGGTCATGTACTAAGAGCACCTCCAAATGGCACTCTTTTTGAGTCTGCTTTGATTACCCCTATTGTGGTTAACACAGTGTGAGGCCTCACTCGAACGCCCCTCCCCTCGCTCGAGAATGCCTTAAGGAAAGACTGAGCGATTTTTTAAGGGAGGTTAGGTACGAGTTTTAGTGCTCACGATTGGAAGCGGCTATCACTTCAGAAGATTGATTTTTAATTTTTGAAAAGGTTCGTGAGTCGCCACTCTAATTTATTTTTATGGGAAAATTAAGGAAAAATCCAATTTTGACTCCAATTTATTAATCTTTGATTAATTTACCCAAGGATAAAAGTCACTAGTCCTTGAACCAAGTTGAACTCAGGGACTAGGTTTTTGGTTAAAATAATCTCAATTTGGCAATTTAGTTTAATTTGACTTGAAAATGATTTCATGGATGACAAGTATTAATGACATTTTATAATGCATGAGCATGTTATAATTTTGAGATATATGAGGAAAATAAAGAGTTAGTATTTAAACATCCACAAATTAAGGAGAGTGTTCTCTCTAGTCCTTATGGATTCTAGGAGAATCACAAATCGCTCCTTAACACTGAAAAATAATTAACTAATTAACTAATTGAATTAATTTAAAATTTACAAGAAAATCATAAATTCACATTTACATGGAAAATAAATGGGGAAGGGGATTGATTGGGATTTGGATTTGAAACTTGGATTTAGATTCCAAGCTTGTCTACGTACCCTATTAAATGGGGATCAAAACCCACGTAGTTCATTCCACTATGAGGTGGAAGGGGGTTTAAAAAATTGGTCAGATTTGATTGGTTTGGGGTTTGAGTGAAGGTAAGAGGTTATACATTCTTTTTGGGTTTGAGTGGTGGGAGAGTGATTTTGCCGAATCGGAGTTTCGTTTCAGAAAACAAGGTTGATTTTGAAAAAGGAAAATTTGATTGCTTGATTGCTCAATTTTTAATTAATTAAAAAGATTAATTAATTAAAGTGATTAATTAAAAGGATTAATTAATCAAATTGAGTGAAAACTAATTGAACAAAATTTATTAATTAATTAAAATTGATTTTCAATTAATTAATTAATTGAGATTAAAACTAATTGAAAAATTAATTAATTAATTAAAATTAATTTTTAATTAATTAATTAATTGAGATTAAAACTAATTGAAAAATTAATTAATTAATTTTTAATTAATTAACTAATTGGGATTACTCAAAATGAGTGAGAAAACTAATTAGAAAGAGAGAGAGAAGAAGCAAATGGATAGCAATCAAAAAGAGCTTGAGGTGTCTTTTGAAATGAAAATGAATGGGTATTTATAGGAAAAATGAGGGTGGAAAAAGACCAAAAAGGGCTTAAAAAGTAAGCTGGACAGGGGTAAAATTGGAAATTCGCAAAAAGGAACACAACCGCAAGACTCATTAGCGGACGCGTGTGGAAATCACGCGCGTCCGTGAGGATGATTAGCGGCGTCCGCCGGCGCATCTGGCGAACATGCCAGATTTCCTGGTGAACGCGCCGCCGTCCCCGGCTGACGTGTCAGTACGAGACTGACACGTCAGCCCCATACTAATGCGTTTGTCACTAACGCGTGTCAGTGTGGACACGTAAGGTGACGCGCAGACGTGCCGCAAATGCGCGGGTACGGTTCACGGACGTCCGCGAGCCGTCTCAGATTTCGGGCTTTGGTTCGGCTTTTGGGGCTTTTCAGATCAGTTTTTGGGGGTTCTGGGTCAGTTTTTGGGATATTCTGAAGTCTAAAAAATTACCGGTCAGTGGCGGTTGATCCAAAATTAATTATCTGACAGATTGGCAGTCAGTTTTGGTGAAAATTCGGTTAGTTTTGGAAAAGTGTTGTCTAGTACAGAAAGTACGGTCAGGATCGGAAAAGTGTCAGTCTCCTTGTAATATTATGCTTGAAATTCCATTTTTTTGAGAGGGCGCTGCCTCCTTGACCCCTGCCCGCTAACCGGCTAGCAGGACCACCGTACCGGCTCTGCGTAGCGCACGAAATTTAACAAGTGTCAAGTTGTGACAGCATCTTGAGGGTGTAAAATTGAGGGTTCACAGTTGCCCCCTCATCCGAATTGGCTTGTCTATAAGGTGATTCTGATGATAGTGAACTCGAGAGAAGGGATGGTACAAGGAACCAAAATGATGTCTTGGTCAGTGCTTGGACATGTTTGGGTGAGAGACATGGTTGAAAAGGGATGGTATAAGGAACCAAAGTGATATCTAGGCAGTGCTTGGACATGTTTGGGTGAGAGACATGGTTGAAAAGGGATGGTATAATGAACCACATTGATGTTTAAGCAATTGTTCCTAAACATTTATGGGTGGAGGATGTGACTAAGTTTGATAAATAGATGCGAAAAAAGGAACCAAAGGGATATCTAGGCTAGGGGCTAGATATTTTTGGGTAAAGGATGGATTTTGATAAGATATTTTTAGTGAAAGGGAGAGCATCGACCTTTGGCGAGTCGGCTCGAGAGATTTTGAAAATAGGAGAGCCTCGGCTTTTGGTGAATTGGCTCGAGATGTTCTAAAAAGATTCTAGTATGAGGGGAGTCTCGGCTTATGACGAGTCGACTCGAGAGATTTTGAAAATAAGAGAGCCTCGTCTTATGGCGAGTGTGCTCGAGATGTTCTGAAAAGATTCTGATATGAGGGGAGCCTCGACTTATGACGAGTCGGCTAGAGAGATTTTTAAAATAGGAGAGCCTCGGCCTATGGCGAGTTGGCTTTGGGGATTTTGAAAATAGGAGAGCCTCGGCTTATGGCCAGTCGGCTTGAGATGTTCCAATCGGGTGAAGGAAGGCTACTTTGCTTGGAAGTATAGCTGTGGAATGGTGTCGTGGTCAGCTTCGAGGAGGTACTGGTCAATTCTGAAAAGATGGCGGCTAGCTCCGAGGAGGTACTAGTCAATTTTGAAAAGATATCGATCAGTTTCGAGGAGGTACTGGTCAGTTCTAGAAAGATGTCGGTCAGCTTCGAGGAGGTACTAGTCGATTCTGGATAGATGTAGGTCAGGTTCGAGGAGATACTAGTCAATTCTGGAAAGATGTCAGTCAGCTTCTAGGAGGTACTAGTCAATTCTGGAAAGATGTCAGTCAGCTTCGAGGAGGTACTAGTCAATTCTGAAAGATGTCGATCAGCTTTGAGGAGGTACTGGTTAATTCCTTGGCTTATGCATGATGGTGTATGACTGCAAATGATTAGATGTTGGTGCAGAGATGATGCATGTTTATGTATGCATGTTTTGGGATTCATGGACCTTTTGTTCGACTTCAATGCTACGGATGATCTATGATGACCAATCTAACAGATGAATGTATGGATGCAAAAGGGTGGATTCACGAGTTGGCTCTGTGTATGATATGAATGCAGTTTGCATGCAATGTTAACTCCTAAACATGAGTGCAATTTTTCATGTGATGATTTTTTTTCCTCATCCATTGAACCGTATTTTCAGTCATTACATGCATTTATGGACCAAGAAACTCGAGAAGGTGGAGAGAATTAATTTGGGCAGATACTATATTGTATCGATGGTGACTTTACGGGAAGTGCGGGTCGACTGAGATTTTCTGAAGGCTTGCTTTAGGTTTTGGAACCCAGTGGCCTGTGCTTTTCATTTTGGTGTTGCTATGGAGGAGTTGTTCCCCACCTTCAAGGAGTTCAGCGCTATATTCGGCTGTGATCCGGAGGCAGTCTTGGTGGTGCCAGAGTTCAGAGTTGGGCATTTTTTATCTTTTCAGGAGTTTCTGGACCTGTCCCTAGTATGTTGCTAGCTGGATAGTCATTGATGATTGGGTGAATGCAACCGCTGTGATCGAGGATTTTCAGGACCCCAGTGACTTTGGAGACTTAAAGAGGCAGAGGCTTAGGATAAGGCTCTGGTCTTGTTTTTCTGATGGCTGGGTATTTTTTTTCCAGTTCTACTGGTTAGGGTGATGCTGGAGTAGTGGGTTTGATACTTTAGATAGGGTAGAGTCGTATTGTGGCTGAGGCTGTTTTGGCTTAAGGTTGTTTGGCCAGTTGAGAGAGAGTGTCAGGCTGCTATGCCGAGTGACATCGATGATGACACTACAAAAAAAGGGGAGACTATTACAAGAGAAACAAAGAGTGACTTAACCTTCGGAGGAGACTCGAAAAGCTACTGAGGTTCGACACTACAGGTTATACTAGTGACTGAGACTACAGTGACAGTGACAGAGAATATTGTGACTGCAGTGAAGAGATAGAATGACACTACAATGGTAGTTTATAGGAGAGTTTTCGCTGCAGCAGTAAGGACTATTCCCAAGCTACTACTATACAGAGGAGGATTTCTGGGAGTAGTTTTGGAGCTGCTCACATTTGGGGTAGGCTTCTTGGTATGACTGTGGGGAGCAGTTTTGGTCCTGCTAGTATCCCTATTACTGCAGCGGAGAGAGCTAGGAAGAGGTGTGTGACCATTGAAGAAATTGCGGTGGACTCTGATTCTGACGAGAGCACGAAAAATGTGCACCCTAGGAGGAGGAGAAGGGTTGGCTAGACTATGAGTTCAGACATGATGACGATAATTTTTTTGTCTTATACTTTCTTAGGATTTGTTGCGGGTTTCCTGTGTTTGCATATGCTTGCAAGCTGATATGATCACACGATACGAGATAATTTGTAGATGATATTTGGAACGGGCTATCCTTTTTTGTGATGATGGATTGTATTCTATAAAATCTGATCTTCATTGTATAAGACATCCTTTATTTTTGCTCTAACTTTTGCCCGAGTCGCCCTCTCGGGTTTTCAACTCGACGAGCTTGCTCTAATTTCTGCCTAAGCTGCCCTTTTAGGTTTTCAGCTTAGCGAGCATCTTTTTTTTTTTTTTTTGGGAAAAGAACCAAGTGAATGATGCATTTAGGTATAAAGGAAATGAGAATGAGATATTTTGTCATGTGAATAAAAAAAAAAGTCTTCTACTATGATTTGGACCGCACCCGAGTCGGGCTGCCTACGTATCGCTTACATTATTTTTCTGTTATTCTCTTTTTAGGGAGAATCAAGTCCACGTAGTTCTGATTACAGATGCATTTGAAAATAGAGAAACTAACTATAGACACTACATTTAGACAAAGTATCTCTTTAGTCAATCTAGGTTGCAAAGGTTGGGGAATTTGTTTCTGTCCACATTCATGAGGATGACGCCTCTATTGGGTATATTTTTCTTGATTATGTATGGTCCTACCCAATTTGGTCTGAAATTTCTTCTTAGGTCGTGCACGGGAGCTCAAATTACATTTAGGACTAGATTCCCATCTTGCAAACCTTCTTTTGTTGAAGTGTCTGGCTAACTTTTATTGATAACCTTGAATCTCGTACAAAACATCCATTCTCTTTTCGTTGGTGGCATTCAACTGGTCATGATACTCTCTGATCTACTCTACTTTCATTCTCTACAGCTCTTGCTTGATGGGCTTCATATGTGTGTGGGCTGGGATCTTGTGAACTGTGTCATCCATGAGCCCTTCGATAAATGCCTGCTTGTCATGATATGCAGATACAATGTATGTGATTTTTGATTTTTCCTCGATACCATATTTAATTGATTCTTTTGCCTTTTTCAATTTCAATTTTTTTTTATTTCATTCATTTTTTTAATTAATTAATAAATTTTTTTCATTTCTTTTCAGATGTCTTATTTAATGATGAATCAGAAGAAGCAGAGCAAAACAGAAGGTTCAAGATTTTCATTGTTGATAAAAGTCCCATCATCATGGGTTACATTAAAGGATATGCCTGGAAGGCAAAATACAAACTCAGAAAGGAAGACTCGATAGACTCGGATAAAGATTCAACAAAAACAGACTCAAAAGACTCGGACGGACTCAGTGGACTCGACTTAGACATAGTCTTAGACTCATACACAGATTGAGACGACTCAAAGAACTCAGACATGGACTGAGAGGACTCGAGTACAATAGGACTGGCGCCCTTCTCAAAGTGCCAATTATTGGGTGGAGCTTGGGATGGTTGGATAAGCTCAGTGGTTCGGAAGAGGATTGGTGGCAATATTAGGCTTTGGCTTGGGGGCAATGATGTCTCTATTGTAGATGAGGTCCTGAATTCTGTGTCTTAGAGCCTTACATGCGTCGATCTTGTGCCTCGCTTTCTCGGTGATAATCACAATGCTCGTTCGCATTGTAGCCCTTGGGCAAGGGGTTTGGAGGAGCTTGTGGTTCAAGGGGCCTAATTAGATGAGCCTCTAGGGCTTTTTTGTAAATAGTGCTGAGGGGCATGCCTAGCTCAGAGAAAGTCCTCCTTGATTCTAATCTCATTGGCTGATAAGAGACAGCATTTATGTCCCCTCCTCATTGGGTGGTGATGTTGTAATTGTTGTTCTTGTGATACTAAGAATTCATCTTTGATTCGTCCTGATTGGATCAAATCCTCGATCTTGGTAATAGTGGTGATGAGAGCCCTGAAGTCTGCGAGATACTGAGTTTGCAGATGGACTTGATACTGAGGGAGGAGATTTTTGACGATAATGTCGATATGCTCTTCTTCCGACGGGCGGTTCACCATTTGGGCTGCTTTGGACCTCCACCTCGTAAGGAACGCGGTGAAGGACTATCATGATCTCTGCTTGGTTGTTTCTAGATCTCAGCGGGTGACATCCACCTCGATGTTGTAGTGGTATTGCTTGACAAATACATTGAAAATGTCATCCCAACTTTTCTTGTGATTTTGGTCAAGATCTAGTAACCATTTTACAGTAGCTCCAATCAGGGACTGCTGGAACAACTGAGCAAGGAGCTTGTCGTCCACTCCAAATGGTCTCATAGCTCCCATATACATTTTTAAATGAGTCTTGGGGCATGTGGTGCCGTTGAATTTGTCGTTGACTGGAATTTTGAACTTGGGCGGAACCCTTGCATTTGGGAAGAGAGCAAGAGAGTCGACATCTATCAGGTCTTCATGTTTTTTGATGTTCTTGAGCATCCTCTCTATAATCTCAAAATTTTCCATTAATTTCTTAGCTTCTAGAAAGCTAGAAAAGTCCCCACCTTGAAAAAGATTCGTGGTGGGGGATGGAACAGTGTTGTTTAAGTCTAGAGGGGGAGAAGTAGGAGTATTAGGAGCCTTTCCCTTATCAGTCAGATGGATAATGGGAGGAGGAGTGAAAGTGGGAGCACAACTTGTACTAGCTTGAGTAGAGGTGTGCTCAGTACGAAGAGGAGCAGTGGTGGTATTGGTCATTTCCCTAACTTGGTTAAGGATGGACTAATGCTGGGTGTTAAGGGCGTTTGTGAAGTTGGCAGACTGGGTGGTGAGAGCATTGGTGAAAGTGTTTGCTTATGTCTTAAGGGCGGTGGTGAGTGTGTTTTGGAAGGATTCCTCTTGTTTCTTGAGAAGACTAGCAAAGAAGGCATTCATAGCATCCTGGTTAAAGGTGTTGGCCATTTGTACCTTCAAAAGAAAAGGAAGGCTAAGAATTTTCACTTTGAAAGGATAAACAGATGCACCGGTACATCGGGAAAAGGATTCCCTTCATTGGTTTTATTGGTTGGGTATTTTTTAGGTGACAGACCATCGGTTTTGGTTTACGGGGTGAGAAGACTCTATTCTCGAGTTTCTTATGCATGTATGCATGTTAATGTAATGGTGCATATCAAAAAGAGTTTCATGGTTTATGCACAGGCTCTTTATTTATTATGGTTCACGGAACCTAAGGTCAAGACTAAGACAATTATATGCATAAGGTGAAAGGTGGCTTGTTTTAAGGGTCCCCGTCCCACTAGAGCATTGTGAACCCTCAATTTTGCACCCCTAAGATGCTGCCGCAGCTTGACACCTGCTAAATTTCGTGCGCTACGCAGAGCCGGTACGGCGGTCCCGCTAGCCGGTTAGCGGGCAAGGGTCAAGGGGGCAGCGCCTCCTAAAAAAAATGGGTTTTCATGCATAATATTACAAGGAGACTGACACATTCCCGACCCCGATCAGATTTTCTGTGCCAGACAACACCTTTCCAAAACTGACCTAATTTTCACCAAAATTGACTGCCAATAGGTCCGATAATTAATTTCGAATCCATCGACACTGACCGCTAATTTTTCAGACTTCAGAATATCCCGAAAACTGAACCAGAAGATTCGAAAACTGACCGGATGTCCCGAAAACTGATCCAAAAAATTCGAAAAGCGACCCGGGTGACCCAAAAACCCCGAGCCGGCGGCTCGACGCGCCGTTGCCAAGCTCCGCCGGGGAGCCGTACCCTGCCGCCGGTGCCTCGGGCGGCGTGCCCGTACCCTGTACCGCAAATTACCCTTTTGCCCTTTTTTTTTTGGTGAAATTCTAAAACTGCCCCTCTTTTTTTCTGCTTTTTAGGCCTTTTTTTGGTCTTTTTCCACCCCCATTTTTCTTATAAATACCCCCCTTCTCTTCATTTCAAAACACACCAAAGCATTTGTTGAATCTTCCACTTGCTTTCTCTCTATCTCTCTCTCTAATTAGTTTTACTCTTTCTAATTAATTAATCAGTTAATTAAAAATTAATTTTAATTAACTAATTAATTTTTTTTTAAAATTCCCCTCAACTCTCAATTAATTAATTAATTAAAAATTAATTTTAATTAATTAATTGATCTTTTTTAATTTTTCACCAACTCTCAATTAGTTAATTAATTAAAAATTAATTTTAATTAATTAATTAATCCTCTTTTTTTAATTCAATTTTTCACTCAAGTGGTTAATTAATCCTTTTTAATTAATTAATCTTTTTAATTAATTAAAATTTGAGTAATTAATTCTCCTTTTCAAAATCATTTTCATTTTTTGAAATGGAACTCCGCTCCGGTAAAACCACTCTCCTACCACTCAAACCCACCAAAAAGGTATAATCTCTTACCCTCACTCAAATCCCAAATCAAACCAAACCAATCAAATCTGACCGATTTCTAAACCCCCCTTCCACCTTATAGTGGAACGAACTACGCGAGTTTTGGTCCTCATTCAATGGGGTACGTAGGCAAGTTTGAAATCTAAATCCAAGTTTCAAATCTAAATCCCAACCAATCCCTTCCCCCATTTATTTTCCATATAAATGTCAAATTTATGTTTTTCCATGTAAATTGTTAATTAATGCAATTAGTTAATTATTTTTGGAGTAAATGAGCGATATTGTAATTTTCCTAATACCTATAAGGGTTAGAGGAAATATTATCCTTTACTTGTGGATGTTTAACTACTCACACTTTAAATACTTGCCCTTTATTTTTCCATCTGTCTCATAATTATGTCATGCTCATGCATTATGAATTGTCATCAATATCCTTCATCCATGAAATCATTTTTCAAAAAGTCAAATCAGATTTAAATGCCAAAATTGAGATTATTCAAAACCAAAAACCTAGTCCCCGAGCCCAAACTTGGTTCGAAGATTAGTGATT
>CATKHJ010325240.1:0-15072 GCA_949750685.1 Vernicia montana
ATAGGATCCATCTAAACCCTAGAATTAAAGAATCAGTTCATGGTGAGAAATAGAATCAAAACTCTAATTAAATTAACAACATTCATATTCATGTTATTAATGCAATATAAATGAAATTAAATAAAAATAGAGTTGAGAAAACAAAACCCTAGAAGAAATCCCTTAAAGAGTTGTCACTATCTTCAAAAGTATTTCTCCCCCAAAAACTAAAACTAAACCTTCCACAATCTTGATTACAAAAGAATTAAAGAAAAGAAAAAGAATGAAAATTTGAAAGTTTGGTGCATGATGATTGTTTGTTGTCTCATCCTAGAGCCTGGCGGCTACTAGGATTTTTCTCCCTTTTCTTCAAGCTTTGCATATTCCTTTATATCTTAGGGTTACAAGAGATGGGTAATATCCTTCTTACCCCCAACAACTGAAAAACTCCAAAAAGAAGAGAAATTCACGATTTGGACCCGTCAGACAGCGCAGGCCGTGCACAATGATCTGCACGGTCGTGCATCATTAAAACACAACTTATTCCCCTTTTTCTTATTGTTACAGAACCAGATGTGACTTGCACGGCCGTGCACCTTTAGGCATAATGAGTTTTGAGTTGCAGGGCCGTGCGCCATCATCTGCAGGGCCCTGCAACACTTCAAAACCTTTTTCTTAGCATCATTTTCTTGATTTCCATCTGTAATCGACCTACACTTGAAATTGACTTAAAAATACATAAAAACAACTAGAAACTAATTAGAAATAAATAAAATTAATCAAAATAATATCCTAAAAACACTACGCATTTAGTCATATCATGGTGCACTGGTTCAAAGCCTGCGCATAATTTGTTTGTGAATAAACCTAATAAGGTAAATAACTGGCATACAAAATTTGCCACGGTGGTGATCAAGGAGCAATTTCGAGGTGAGGAGGGCTTCGACTTCTGAGGTGCTCTCCAAGTTCCTGCTGTCTTCGGTCTCCTTGATATCCCGATGAACCTGCTTCCTGAGGAGATTATAGCTATGTAGACCCTTATAAAGCACAATTGTTCTTATGATATGGGGAAGCTTGACTTTTCTTCTCGCATCAAGGATGCATGAGGTAAGACCATGCATCTCGTCTTTAAGGATATTAGGGGTGAGTTTTCACCTTCTACTAACTCCGTTCTTGCTTAATCAGTTTATTCTTTTGTTGATTTTTCCTTTCTGTTTTTGCAGTCTGGCTCACCAACAAGGACAATTCTTACAAAAAGATTTATGAATTGTCAAAGTCTTTAGGCCTATCCCCTTTACGTTTCAATGAAGCTGATTTCCTCCCCATTTTGGTCGAGCGAACTGGCGAGCTCTGAACTGCTAATGCCTCTGACTGGGGCGATGAATCATCTGCTGGGGAGAAACGAAAGGCCTCCTCTTCTCCAGTCCAGCCTATCCCCAAGAAGAAGAGAAGGCTAGTATAGACAGCTACTGGTAGTTCTTCTCAAACTAAGGCCCTTGTCCCAGCTGCGCTAGTTGCAAAGTCAATGGTTAAAACTTCTTCAACTTCGAGAGCAGCAGGCAAGGTGGCCTCCACTTCCATAACTACTCTAGCCATTACAACTGCACTACCTCAAGACCCTCATATTGCTATCTCCAGTGATGGCGAGGATGCGCTCCCAATCTCCGAGCTTGTCCGCAAATCCACAGGTGACTCTTCTTCCTCTTCTGAGCAGACTACTTCTGACCCCTTTAGAGACTGCCTTTATAATAGTGATATTTTTGATGTTATAGTCGAACGAATCTGCGAGAAGGTTCCACCTCGTCAAATTGTTGACGAGGTTATGCGGATGGGGACTACTCTAGTTGACGAGCCTTCTATCCCCGATGTCCTAGAACCTGATCTAGGTATGTTTTTTGTCTGCGATGAGTCTTCTTAAACATTATGCTATGATGATCTCTTCAATTTAGTACGTTTTTCATGTTTCTCTTTATTTTCTTCTTGCGTACTGTCTTTTTACTCGACCCTGATCTTTTGTCTATCTATTTTTAGCTATTGAGATTTTAGAGAAAGCAACTACATCTACTCCTACAATCCTTCTTCCCCTAAGAGTCTCTTTGGATGATTTTATGGATGAAATGGAGCAAGTTGATAACTTCATTCCCTCCTCTGCCCTTCCTATTTTCGACCCTGATTTGCTTTTTCAAGCTGAGGATATGAGGCCTGCCTTTGAGATTGTTAAGGGAGGAGAGGAAGGTATGGAGGCTGCAAGAGATCCTGTGGGGGATGAGGTCCCTGATGTGCTTGAAACGGGAGCTGCCTCAATACTTGAGATAAATGAGATTGAAGTGAGGGAATCAGAGTTGTCTCCAACCGAGCTCGTACCTTCACCACCTTGTGGTGATGTTTTGAATAGGGGGACGTCGTCCACCACCGAATCTGCAATGGACGAGGCTTCTTTTGTCACGGAGTCTGCTTTCCTGAGCAGCTACTGGTGGACTCCGAGTCCACTCTTGATGAGGTATTCCTTTATTCATCTATTTTTGTACCTATCTTACTTATCTGTTTCTGTTTTATTTTTTCAGTTAACGAAGCTGAATAAAAAAGTTAGAGAAAAGTTAACTGAATTTGCTCGTTATCATTCTGTAGTGCGAAGGAAGTTTTCTTCTAATCAAGATATTATTCATAAACAGAATGCGACGATCTCATCTCTTCAACTTTCTTATCAAGAGATGACAAAGAAGCTAAATTTGGAAGTTGCTTCTTTGAGAGCTGCCTTGGAGGAGGAGAAGAAGAAGAAGCAAGTTGACATGACTGAGTTGAAAAGCTTACGAGCTGAGGCAATGAACTCGGCTGGGGAGAGAGATCACTATAATGGTCTCTTTACCTAGAAATCTGAGGAATTGGAATGACTGTCTGCTAGTTTAAACATTAAATTGTCAGACCTTGAAGCTGAGGTGAAGAGTAAGGATTCTGATCTTCTGGATTGTCAGAAAGTAATAGAAGAACTCTGATTTGAAGTTGAGAAATTACAAGCTGAGATTTCGGACCTCGGGGAACGAGTCAAGGACTATCCTGAATTGATGAAGAACTTTGAAGTTGCAGAGAAGCAGATTGCCGAAATCAAGGATAAACTTAATAGCTCTTAATGCCTTTGTAAAATGGCTAAAGATCAGAAGGCTTCTGTTATCCAAGACTTCCTAGTTTCTTCGGATTATAAGCGTCGGTTAGCCTTAGACTCCACTACAAGGGCGATAACTTGTTATAATATGGCCATTGACACTTGTGCTGCCAAGTTCCCCGAGGTTCTAGCTCATGTGCCGAAGCGGATGTTCGTTCCTGCCAGCTCTACATCGTCTCTAGCTTCATCTAGTTCAGCTCGTCTTATTTCTTCTTCGACTCCTCTTGCAGCTCCGAATTCTTCCAATCAACCTCCTGCTTTTTGAGGATTTTCTTTTTTTTAAAAAAATATATATGTACATTTTGTAATTAATTCATCAATTAATACAATTCCATTTTTCTTTCAATATTCTGCACATTTACTTGATTTATTGAAAGCATACTTAATTTCTTTTCACTGCTTTGGTTGACTTCGACCTTGCTCAATCATGCTTTTGATATTTTACTTTGCTTGTCCCCTAGATAGCAACTGTTTTGCCAAGTTTATTGTTCTTTCAATAGAGAATCACCTTGTGTTTGTTTGCTGGGCCTTTAATAGCTATTTTGTCGTGCTATTTTTTTTAAATCACTTTGTGTTCATTGCCTTCGCTTGCATTTAAGTACTTCGGGTCTCTCAACAGAGGACTATTTAGCTGATTTCTGCCTAGCTGTGTATAGGTGTTTTTTTACCTTACAGTCTTCTGCCTAAACTTTTCTAGGTCTTTTACTCTCTCAACAGAGAGCTGTCTTGCGGACTTTTGCCTAGCCTTTCCTAGGTCTTTTTGCCTCGCAGTCTTTCGCCTAACCTTTTCTAGGTCTTTCACTCTCTCAATAGAGAGCTGCCTTGCGGACTTTCGCCTAGCCTTTCCTAGATCTTTCACTCTCTCAACAGAGAGCTGCCTCGTAGACTTTCGTCTAGCCTTTCCTAGATCTTTTTTGCCTCGCGGTCTTTCGCCTAGCCTTTCCTAGGTCTTTCACTCTCTCAACAGAGAGCTACCTCGCGGACTTTCGCCTAGCTTTTCCTAGGTCTTTCACTCTATCAATAGAGAGTTGCCTCGCGGACTTTCGCCTAACCTTTCCTAGGTCTTTTTTGCCTCGCAGTCTTTCACCTAGCCTTTCCTAGGTCTTACTGCCTCGTGGACTTTCGCCTAGCCTTTCCTAGGTCTTTCACTCTCTCAACAGAGAGTTTTTTTTTTTTTTTTAGGAAAAGAATAATTTTATTGATAGAACTTCTTAAGATGCTGAATATTCCAAGTATGTGGAACTTCGACATCTTGCATTGTTACAAGTTTGTAAGTAGCTGGTCCTATCACTTTTTTAACTTTAAAAGGTCATTCCCATTTAAGTGCGAGCTTGCCTGTTTCCTCTCTTTTGCCTGTAGCTTCTAGATTCCTCATAACTAGCTCTTCTTATCTGAATCTTCTAGCTTTTACTTTCTGATTGAAGTAGCTTGCAGCTCATTGCTTGTAAGCGGCCATCCTGATGCTTGCCTTTTTTCGTAGTTCTTCTAAGAGATCTAGATCCAGTCTTCTTACTTTATTATTGTCTTCACAATTCGTGAAATGGATCCTTCCACTGGGTAAACCGAGGTCGACTAATAACAGCCTCGCTGCCATATGTTAGACAAAAAAGAGTTTCTCCTGTGGGCTGTCTTGGGGTGGTTCGATATGCCCATAGAACATGATGAAGTTAATCCACCCAGCTTCTCCCATATGAGTCTAGCCTTCTTTTTAATCCCTGAAGGATTGTTCGATTAGTCACTTCGGTCTGTCCATTTGATTGAGGATAGGCTACTGAGGAGAAGTGTTGCTTTATATTAAGTCCAGAACAGAAAGCCCTTACTTTAGCGTTGTCGAACTGCCTCTCGTTGTCACTGACGAGCTGATATGGTACTCTGAACCTGCACACAATACTTTTCCATAGAAAATTTATCACTTTTTCGGCTGTTATTATTGCGAGCGGTTCTGCTTCTATCCATTTGGTGAAATATTCAACTGCTACAAGAAGGAATTTTCTTTATCCCGAAGTTGTTGGGAATGGTCCCATTATATCTATGCCCCATTTTGCAAAAGGCCATGGGATAGTAATTGACATCTATGTTGCTGCAGGCACATGTCTTCCTTATTCAAACTTTTGTCAAGAGGGACATTTTCTAACGAAAGTGATGGCTTATTCTTTCATTCTAGGTCAAAAATACCTTTGTCGAACTGCTTTGACTGCTAACATTTTTCCATCGACGTGCATTCCACAACACCCTTCATGAATTTCCCTCAAGACATATTCTGCCTCGCTTGGTTTTAGACATCTCAACCATGGGAGAGAGTATGCTCTTTTGTAAAGTATGTCATTATGGAGAGAGAAGTAGGCACTTAGGTGTTTCATTTTCTTAGCTTCTTTAGGATCTTGTGGTAATTCTCCTTTTTCGAGGTATGTTTTAATTGGATCTAACCATGTTGATTCTTCATTAAGCTCCATTACCTCTTCTTTTTCTTGGATGCTTTAATGTCCCAAAGTCCCTATAAAGATATTTTGTGGCAGTTCGATTGGGTGTGTTATTGCAAGTTTAGAGAGGCTATCTGCTTTATTATTTTTGTTCCTCGGAATCTTGTGAATCTGCAGCTTGACTTCTCGATCTACCATTTTTTGAATTACCTCTCTGATTTTCTCTAAATATTTGATCATGGAAGGCTCTTTAGCTTCGAATTCTTGTTCTATTTGCCCGACGACGAGCTGGGAGTCACTGTAAACTTTCAGTGATGTTAAACGAAGATAGTCTGCGAACATTAGTCCTTGGATTATTGCCTCTTATTCTGCGATATTGTTGGTTGCCTCGAATCCAAGTTTTAAGGCATATTCTATTATAAACCCTTGTTCGTTTTTCAAGACTATCTCGATGCCACTTCCTTATTTGCTACTAGCCCCATCAACAAATGGTTCCCAGCTTAATTCATCTTCGTAGCTTGGTTCTTTTGGGTCTGGCCCCCTTGTATCTGTCTCTGGTTTGGTTTTTGTGGCTTTGGTGCTGAAGGAACATTCGGATAAGAAATCTGCAAGTGCTTGCACTTTAATGGCTAATCTAGCTTGGTACTGTAACCCATGTTGACCCAACTCCACCGACCAACACAACATTCATCCTGATGTCTCTGGTTTATGAAGTGTTTTTTATAGAGGTTGGTCTGTCACTACTATGCCCTAGTGTGCTTGTAAATAAACTTTAAATTTCTGACAGATAAAACCAAGGCATAAGCTATTTTTTCTATGGGCGAGTAATTTAGTTCGGCCCCATATAGGACTTTGTTGAAGTAGTATATTGGTCTCTGCACCGATCCCTCTTTTTTGACTAGAACCGAACTGATAGCTTGTTCAGAAGTAGATATATAGATAAGCACTTCTTCTCCTGGTAAGGGTCGACTTAGCACTTGTTCTAAGTTGAGAAATGTTTTCAACTAATGAAAGGCATGTTGGCAATCTTCGGTCCATTCAAAAGTAGCTGCCTTTCATAATTTTTTGAAGAAGGGAAGGTATTTTTCAGCTGATTTAGACAAAAACTGACTCAGAGCAACAATTCTCCCTGTTAACTTTTGTACATCTTTGATATTGAGAGGTGCTGCCATGTCTAATATTGCTTTTACTTTGTCTAGGTTCAGTTCAATTCCCTTTTCGCTCACCATATACCTTAAAAATTTACCTCATTGTATGAAAAAGGCACACTTCTCTGGATTCAACTTCATGCCATACTTATCCATGACCTTTATTACCTCGTCCAAATCCTTGAGATGTTCTTCGAAACTTTTGCTTTTGACTATCATATCATCTACATAGGCTTCTATATTTTTCCCCAGCTGGTTTTTGAACATTTTATTTACTAGTCTCTAATAGGTTGCTTCTGCATTCTTCAAACTAAAAGGCATAGAGACGTAACAATAAGTTCCTTTTTCAGTTATGAACAAGGTCTTTTCTTCGTTTGCCGGATACATCCTTATTTGATGGTAGCCTAGTTTTGCATCTAATGAAGACAAATATCCGTACCCTGCTGTTGAGTCCACCAATTTGTCAATCTTGGGTAAGGGGTAAGAATCTTTAGGACAAGCTTTATTCAGGTTTGTGAAATCTACACACATTCTGTAAGTCCCGTTCGACTTTTTCACCAGCACCACATTAGCGAGCTAGTCTGGATATTGCACCTCTCTAATGAATCCAGCTTTCATTAATTTGTCAACCTCTTTGTCTATCATAGCTTGTCTCTCTGGACCGAAGCACCTTTTCTTCTGTTTTATTGATCTATGTGAGGGATCGACATTAAGATGGTGAGTGATGATGTTTGGATCAATCCCTTTTATTTCATTCGAGGACCATGCGAAGCTAAATAGATGACCTGTTAGAAATTGGTGAGCTTGACGCTTTTGTTCGTCCTCTAGGGAGGAGTTAATTAATAGGTACTTTTCCGATCCTTTTCCTCCCATTGGTATTTTCTCCAATTTCTCTACCGGTTCGGTCCTTTGCTCTGGAATTCTGTATGTTGGTTCAACAAAGGTGACCTCTTCTGCTAGATGCGAGGTGGATATCTTTTTTTGCTTTTTTCACTATGGTTCTCCTCTGTCTTGTGTCCCATAGACACATATTTCTCCTCTATTTGATTTGGGGATAGTCATTTTTAGTTGTCTGACATTAGTTGATGCATAGAAGTCATAAAGGAGAAGCCTTCCGAACACAATGTTGTAGCTCAGTGGTAATCTCACTACCACAAAATTTGCCATTACTGTAACACAGTCCGGAGTAGAACCTACTGTAACAGGTAACCTCGCAATCCTAACTGCTGGTATCTCCGTTCCATCTAGAGTGCGAACCGGATTCCCAATGTCCTCTAGATCACTCTCTTTGAGTCCCATCTTAGCATATGCTTTGGCTGTGAGCAGATTTATCGAACTGCCATTATCCACCAATACCCTTTTTACTAAGAAATTAGCTACCACTATTTGGATGACTAGTGGATTTGAGTGAGGGTGTCTAATTTAGCTTTCATCCCTGGTACTGGAAACCCATTCCAAAAGACGAACTCAGGTTCCTCGCTCTTCCTTTGGGAGGCTTTACTCCAATTTTTGCTCATCGTTACTTCATCTGGTCCACCTGTTAAGCAGTTAATGACTCCTGTTGACTCATCATTAACAGCTTACTTCCCTTTATCTTTGTTGGGTTCGCCCTAATTACCATTTATGAAATTCTTCAAGTACCCCTGGTTGATTAATCTTTCAATTTCTTCTAGTAATTGCCTACAATAATTGGTGTTGTGACCATGAGTGTTATGAAACAGGCAATATTTATTTTTATTTCGCCATTTTGGTGGGGTAAACATAGGTTGTGGGCGAGCCCAGATATCCTGATCCTTAAAAGTTGCGAATACCTCTGCCGGGCTCGTATTTAGTGGAGTCAATTTGGTCAAGTCTAAGGTATGAGGTGGTCTATTCTTCTCACTCCTACCTCTTTTACTGGGCTCTTCCGGCTTCTTGGTTTTGCTTTCTATTTTAGGACTTTCATTTGTTCTTCTCCTCTTAGCGAACTAATTGAAAGAGTATGCATCATCTTGTCTAATGTATTTTTGGGCAATGGCCATAGCCTCTTCTAGGGTGCGAGGTGCAAGTTTGCACAATGTTTTGAAGTAGTTTGTATGGAAGGTTCCATTATGTAGGGCCTTTACTGCCCTAGGCTGGTCGAGCTGTGTGACCTTTAAAGCCTCCCTATTAAAATGAGATACATAGTCTCTCAAAGGCTCTCCTTCTTTCTGTGTTATTGCCTCGAGACTTTGTGTTCATTTTTCCACTGGAATATTGGCTGCAAATCTCTGCATGAACTGAGTGGTGAGCTGCCCAAAACTAGTAATGTTTTTTTCTTCCAAGCCATCGAACCGCCGAGTGGCTGCTCCTTCTAGAGATCCTTTAAAGGCCCTGCATAGGACTTCGTCACTTCCTGTCTGTAATTCTACCGCATGTTTTGTTGGCCCAAGTATGACAAATCCTAGAGGGGAGGTGAATAGCATTTTCAAAAATCAATTTCAATTTAAAAACTTTTGCTTTGAAAATCTTGAATATTAAAACAATATTAGCGGAAGCAATTAATCAAAGCAAATAAGCAATTTTAAGTTTATATGAATATCTAAATCATTCAAACAAATAAGCAAATAATCAACAAATATAAGAGTGTAGGGAATAGAGATTCAAACACAAGATTTATAGTGGTTCGGCCAACTCCTTGCCTACATCCACTCCTCAAGCTTCACTTGAGATTTTCACTATCAACGATCCTTTTACGGGTGCAAGATCAAACCCAAGTGTTTCCAAGCTCATACTCAAACTTTTTACAAGTGTTTCAATGGCTAACACTTAAACCGTTCCAAGTGTTTTATGGATCACACATAACCTTTACAATAGAGAATGATTTGAGATTTAGAGTCACTTAAGACTTTGACAAATAACTAGTACAAAAGATAGAAGAATGTAATCTAGCTTAGAATAAAGAATTTTGTGTTCTAGCTCAATGAACAAAGAATTTAGAATATGAGAGCTTTGATTTGCTTGTAATATATGTTTTTGATGTGTAAAACTTCTCTTAACTTCACCTTGAGTCTGTAGAGATATATAGGTCTTCATTCCATACTCAAACAACCATTTTAGTGCTTTAAAAATGGTATTAGACAAGTTCCAACAGTTATATAACGGCTATATTCCAACGGCTAGTTCCAACGGCTATATAACAACTATATTTAAAAATTCAAAATATTGAGTTATATAACTCCAAATGATGATTCGTTTTTTTTTGTTGGAAACTTGGAGCAGTCTACTACAACTTTGTACATAAACTTAAAAATAATCCATATTCATGCTCTAAAAAATTAGAACATTTTATTACTCATCTAGTCATGATAGTTTGAACATGCTTCAGTATTTCACCCAATGCTTCTTCTATATACCTTGGATTTATGCAAGGCTTTTTGCATATGAAACTAGACTTCCAAAGTTACAAATATGGAGAAGGAAATATTCAAAATCCTTTTGTAGAATTAATGCCACTAATTCTAATTGACATCATCTGCTGTTACCCAGTCTGACAACTTAAGCATAATTCAATTAAAAATTCATAACTCCATTTTCCAAGCTCCAAAAATTATACCAATTTTTGTTCCTGAAACTAGACTGATGTAGCTATCCATCCATATATAGTTTGCATTCATAAACTATCCCAATTAGTATAGTTTATTCTTCAAACTTTAGTCAACAATTTTGCTTCCATGGAGATCATCCTACTTCACACGAGTTTCTTGGTTTCACATGCTCTTTTCATCTTCATGATTCAATTTCTTTACTTAATTGCATCAATAGCAATTAAAGATTACCTACTAATAATAACAACACTAAACAAACTTAGTAGTAGTAATAATATTTTACATCATCAAAATTACATATGAAACCTTAGGGTCAACAGATACTTTTTAAGAGGTCCATTCAAGGGTCAATTATTAGTGGTTGTGTCTAAGGATGACAACAACCAAATGTATCCAATAGCTTGGGCTATTGTTGCAGTTGAGAATAAAAAAAAGATTTGATTTACTACAATCACACTACTTGGTGCAGAGCTTACTTCAATTTGGATTGCAAGTATGATGCAGTATATAATAATATGTCAGAAACTTTCAATGGGTGGATTTTGGCAAGTAGGATGAAGAGCATTATAAGTATGCTTGAAAATATAAGAGTACAAATAATGAATAGGATTAGACAAATGAAGGAGTTTGCAGATACTTGGATATGTGATCTCTTCCTTACAGCAATGGCAAAATTGCAGCAAAATAAAGATTGGTCAATGAATTGTAGCATTATGTGGAATGGAGAGGGAGGATTTGAGATGCTGGATGGTAAATATGGGCACACTGTAGATTTAAGTTTGCAAAAGTGCACATGTAGATCATGGAAGCTTAAAGGGATACCATGTGCATATGTAATATGTGCAATGAATCATATAGGTATGAATCCTGATGACCATGTTGCATATTGGTATAGGAAAGAGACATATTTGAAAGCATATAGCAATCCCATCCAACCTGGTATTGCTTTATGGGAAGAATCTGGAAAAGGTTCTATTGTGCCACCAAAAGAAAAAAAAAATGTCCGGGAGACCCAGAAGGAATAGAAAGAAAGATATAGATGAAGGGAAAAAAGTAAGTAAATTGTCAAGGAGAGGAATTTCAATGACATGCAGCATATGCAAGTGTACTGGACACAATAAAAAAGGATGTAAGCAAAACAATTCAGGAGAAACTCAGGTATTAATGGTATATTGATTTCATATTTTTACATGTTATAGGTAATGTTTATTAGAACCATGTAATTTTATTAATATTTAATAATTTTATTGCTAGGCACCTAATTACAATCAATCATCAAGTAGAAACAATCAAAATGCACCTGCAAGTATCAACAATCCAGCTCCACTTGCAAGTAGTGTCAACAATGTATCAGAATTTGTAAGAGGAAGAGGGAGAGGCAGGGGAGGAAATACTCAAAATGTCATTTCAGGTATTTGTTATTACCTTGTTATATTTTCAATTTCAAATTCTACTATATATGTCTTTATAATAATTGTTCATATATTTATTAGTTCTTTAAGCTGTTGCTAGTAGAGGAAGAGGGAGAGGGAGGGTACAGACAATGTCAATCCAGGTAGACATTTTAGTTTGTTTTTAATTTATTCTATTTTTTACTGTATTATTATTTGTTCATGTATTTGTTAGTTCTTGAACTTGCTGCTGGTAGAGGGAGTGGGAGAGGGAGGGGTAGAGGTACAGCATAAAGCCTACTAAGTATAATAATTATCTTGTTGAATGATAGTATTACATCACATACCTTAATTGAACCACTGTTGTTGTGCTTTGCCTCAAAAATTTGTGTATGTTCAAAATTTTTGCCTTGTTGATTGTTTGGTTAATGTTGGTTTTTAATGTGCTGCTGCTAGGATAGGAAGTGGCAGAGGTGACACTGCTATAAATGGAGATAAGATACAATCAACTAGATTTGGTGAACAATACAAAAGACAAAAAGTTTGTAAGGGTTATGGTGTACAATTCAGTGACAATGGTGTTATACTTTCCATGTAAATTTCTTGCAAACACTAAACATAACCACTATTAGGCATGTTTTGCTAATTGTGTCCAAAATGTGGTCTGAATTTTTTTTTTAATAATCAATTTTAGTATCCAAGTGGATCTTCAAGAGTTATCAACAAGTCAACCACAATAACAAGGTCAGCAGATATAACAGGATATATTGGTTTCAAGGTTAACAGAAAGTCAATTTCTACCAGACAACTTCAACAACAGGCTCAAGTCAGGCAAATGTAGGTTCAACACCAATTTGGAACTCAAAGTAACCCCATAACCCAAGCACCGAATAAATTACAAGACAACAATGTGCATGGTCAAGAAGGCACTCAACAAAGCTATAATAGATGAAGGGTCATAGCTTCATGATGTTTTTTTTTTTGTTTTTTTAACTTGTTTAGGGAATAGTTAGAACCGAATCTATTAGTATTGTTTATTGTGAAATACACTTATTTTTTAGTGGTTAATGTCACAACCACTGTTTTTGTCAAGTAATTCGCAAATGAACAATATATTCCTACAAATGGTACTCAGAAAGTTCTTGGAACATTTTCTTTTAATACATGAATCCACTTGTGTATGGTATTTTAAGAAGTAATTGTTCAAATTTATATTGCCTTTCTTCAATTTGTTTGATTTTCCTGTGATCCAAGATCTTAATTATTAGTTTTTCAAGGTGTGAAAAAATTAGCTTCCAAATTCTTTATTTTTATTAATATATTTGTTTGCGATTTCAAAACCAAACATAAATTACAAGTCAAATGAACCTGAACAATGAACAATTAACACCAAATCAAACTAAACAAAAATTGTACCAATAAACACAAATCAAATTGTAGGGTCAAATTCTAACTTCATTCATAATAAATCATTACATTAACTTGTTCACAACTTGGTGCCTAATTACTGCACAAAAATTGCACCAATATACTGCTGTCCATACAATACTTGAGTCCTATTGCACTTCATACGCCTCAAGCATACAATTTTTGCTTCAATTTCATGAAAATTACAACACATAATCCAGCAATAAACCACTTCAATATTTTTGCATTTGATCTTTTCCTTTTCTTTTCATTTTCTTTCACCCTTCTTAGTAACCCAAGTATAACATGCCTGCAATGTTCAGGCACAGGAGGGTCCAGCCAAATAAAGAATCTACAAGATCCAGCATTCTGCAATAAAATGAATTAAAATTTTCACTCTAACTAGAACACAGATAGCAAATATTTAAATTTAAATTCTTAATACCCTTACATAATTTTTACACTGATCTTCTCCTCCAATATCAGCAACATTACAATTCAATTGAGAAAACATATGAGCAAGGATTGATTAGTTTCTAATATATTCAATTAGCTACTAAATCAAGGTACAGTAAAAGAAAAACTAATAAAAACAAAGATGAATAAGATCACAACCCAAGAGAGCACTGCATCAAACTAATAAACATGGGTTTGTTTTAGGAAGTCCAAAAAATGATTTTGAGGTAATGAAACACCTGAGTGAAAAAGTGGAACTCTAAGCCCAAACGTTGCCGTCATGCCCGTTGATTAAGTGAATAAATTGCTTGTATGTTTCATAGATATTGAAAATTAAGTGAATAAATTTAAAAAGTTTTGGCCATCGAATCTTCAATATCAGCAAAAAAAAACAAAAAAACTGAATTTTTCATAAGTAATCTCATTTTTTTTCTTTCTATTTTCATTCTTTTACATTTTCTTTCAGAAAAATCAACCCAATAGCCCAATTTCTATCAAGTATCCCCATTTCTGTCAAACATAAATAGAGACAATAATTTCAATTTCAACCCCATTGCTAACCCAACCCACACCCAATTTATGTCAAACATGAAATTAAACCAAGCAAAACCTAGTACTGTAAAACCCAAGATAATTAACCCAAATCACCATTACTTTAAAACCCTAGAATTCAAATTTCAAAGATAATTAGCACAATATCATAATTTTCGAACCCATTACAAAATCAAACAAGCTAACCCGATAATTAGCACATCCAAAGAAATATCTCTCTGAATTTGTGTCAGTCCAACTTGCGTAAGTATGTTTGATTTGTCAAATTGGGTATTTAAATTGATTAATTTAAAAAGTTAGGAGGTAAAATGACTAAGTGTCAAGTTCAGGGGGAAATTATGCTTTTGGCCGAGCAAATAACCCATTTTTTACTTCTTCCCATGAGATTAAATTATTAATTTCCAATGAATTTTAAAAAAGGCAAAAAGAGTCAAGACTGGAGAGACTTATTACAGTTTTTGGTTGACCAGAGAAGCAAATCTTGCCGGCCCTTTTTAATCTATTATTAAGTGGGGATTTTTTTTTAAAAGTATTTAGGATATTTTCAAGTCATTTTATATATTTATTAAAATTAAATGTCCTTATAAATCAAATTACACAATTTCTTATCTGAGAAATTGATTGTCATTTTCTTCTTGTCATTTTCTTGTCAATTCTGCAAATTTTACAAGTAAACTAAACAAGAAAAATGTTTATATTTATAAATATGTCCTAGGGAACCAGCTTGATCACAAACACACAATCATTGTTTCAATGGCGCTTATGGGCTTTTTACTCTTGTGCTTCACTTTCTCATTAGTATTACTACTACCTTCTGGCCTGTCCAAACCCACCACAATGAGCCTAAATGCGACAGACCATCTCGCATTACTTGCCATAAAGTCACAGATTCATGATCCTTTAGGAGTCACAACTTCATGGAACAATTCTGTTTCAATGTGCTTGTGGAAAGGTGTTACATGTGGTCGCCGGCATCAAAGGGTCACAGAACTG